>CM067371.1:13221238-13522357 GCA_034401795.1 Chaetoderma sp. LZ-2023a
TCGTGAAGTTTGATTTATTTTTTAAATCACGATTTTTACAATGTAATTGAGGAAAAATCGGATTCTAATCTAGGACTAACTTTTTACCTATATTCTTAATCTTAACAAGCTGTCTAAGAGATCTTTAAACATGTTTCTAAAAATAGTAAATAGCAAATTGACAAATCAGGTTCTCTTGAACAAACTTGGTTCAGCTATTTCCCTAGATGACATTTCTAGAGTTTCACATCAATCTGCCAAATGGCTTCAGAGATTTTTAAATGGGTTTTTAAAAAGAGCACAAAATCAAAGATGTTTGTCGGGCAAATCTGACACTTGAGCTCTTTTAAACAAACTTGGATCGCTTTGCCCTAAGGAAGCTTTCTCCCAAATATTATTGAAATCGGCTCAGTGGTTCATGAGAAGACATTTGAATTTTCCTATTCTTTTTCTATAGGAGTTTTGGCGCCAAAATAATCCAAGATGGCCGCCAATGCATTTATCTGATAAAAGGAAAAGTGCAGAATTTGACATCTCCATACTCATAAACCTATATAAACCAATTTTGACTCCAAGATCCATTAAATAAAAAATTCCAATATGGCTGCCAAAATGATGAATTCTGATTGGTCATTGGTGGCCATACTTTTAACATACCAACTTCCTTTGAGCAAACTTAAATGACCCTCGGTCCCCTAATCATATTTATCAAATTGTGGCTGAATCCTTTCAGCGGTGCAGGAGAAGTCGTTTTTGTGAAAACTTGATCATTCAAAATTCCCGACTATAAAATCAGCCAATCAGGTTTGTCTTGACCAAAACTGGTTCATCTATTGCCCTAGATGAAGTTTCCTGAGTTTTTTAAAAATTTGCCAAGCGTTTCAGATTTTAAAATGCTTTTCTAAAACTAGTGCAAAATCCAAGATGGCTGCTGGCCAAAT
This sequence comes from Chaetoderma sp. LZ-2023a, assembly GCA_034401795.1. Classification (NCBI taxonomy): domain Eukaryota; kingdom Metazoa; phylum Mollusca; class Caudofoveata; order Chaetodermatida; family Chaetodermatidae; genus Chaetoderma; species Chaetoderma sp. LZ-2023a. The sequence continues at coordinate 13,222,159 of CM067371.1, forward strand.
CGGTCAATCAACTTGGATCTCTATAACCTAAGGACTTCTATAATCGAAATCGGTATAGTGATAGCTCTAAAAATTACGAAACATGCCACCGAAGTAATATCTTTCCCCATTGGGTCTCATACTGCAGACAATTTGCAAGGGGACCTGATTGAACAAATCTTTATCATCAGAGATGCCATATATGGAATTTCTAACAAGAGCTTACACTCCAGCATGGATCAAGAATGACGGTCAGAGATTGCTAAAGTATGCCCCCCCAACCCCCTCTCCATTCCGACAAGCACAACCTCCCACCCAAGATTTGTCACCATGATCTTGACCTTTGACACCAATATCAATAGGGTTATTCAAAACACCCAAGGACAATTCCCACCCAAGATTAGTAACGATCCCTTCTATAGAATTCGAGTTATCATCAGGAAACAAAATATTACGTAACTAATTAGGTCACTGTGACCTTGAACTTTGCCCGTTTGGCGCAAAAATTGATAGGGTTCTTCAGACTACCAAGGACAAGCTCCCACACCAGATTGGTAACGATCCCTTCAATAGAACTCAAACTATCATCCAGAAACGCAATATTACATAATAAGTAATTAGGTCAGTGACCTTGACCTTTGACTGTTTGATGCCAAACTCGATAGGGTTCTTTGGACCACCAAGAACAAGCTTCCACACCAGATTGGTAACTATCCCTTCAACAGAACTCGAGTTATCATTCGGAAATGAAAGCCTGAACAGACGGACAGACAAAGCAAACACTATATACTATTACATATATTTATATGTGGGCATAAATAAGAATCTGGAATTCTTAAATGAAAACTTCATTAAAACCTCTGGATACACCTCTTCACTGATGGATCCGCAACTGAAGCAGTTACAAATGGTGGTGGTGGTATTTTTATGAACTATCCATATGCCAGGCAAACAGAAATTATCATCCCAACAGGCCATGTCACTCCCACTACATACCAGAAAGCAAAGCCCTTGAAAAGGCTGCTGAGGTAATAACAACAGACAAAAGATAAGAGGATGTAGCTATAGTATTTCTTACTGAGTTTACTGTGTTACAAGCTCTCAACTCTCAAAAGCTTAGAGCTAACTGAGTTGTCAAGAAGGTTGCAGTAGTTGTCACTAAATGCAAGCAATGTTATACTCCAATAGATCCCATCTCATTGTAACATCTCGGGAAATGAAAGAGCCGACTTAATGACAAAGGCATGGGTAACAGAAGAACAACACTGTGATTGCTGCACACTCAAAGAGTTCAAGATGCCAGAACATGAATCAGGATCCACTTATAATCAGCAACCAAGAATGGGTGGTAATCTTCCACCTTCTTTCAGGACACTGCAGGCTGCGTGCTCACATGTTCAACAAACTGAAGATTGGCACAGCAGCACTGTGCCTCTGTGGCACCAGTCAAGAAACAGTTACACACATCTTACAGGATTCTCCATGTTTCAATCAACCGCAGCACAGACACTGGCCATCAACAACATCCATTACCAACAAGCTGTACAGAGATAAGAAAACCTACCTAATACAGCCAGCATTATCCAGATGTGCAACCTTCAACTGTTCTATTGGGCGAGTATGACCTTGACTATTGCTAGCAGAGTGAATGGGCGTCTTCATACCCTAAAGGATAACCTCACACACAGACTTAATGGAGATATATTCATTAGAACTGGAGATAGCAGCCTGGACAGGCACACATGCACACAAGTATAGTATAGCCAGCTATATAGGAAATGGCCCTGAAAGAAAGTGGTCATTATAGACAGGTGTTTCTGTTAAGGAATAGGTCACCTAAGTTCCCCCTGCACATTTTAGCTGACAAATACATTAACCATTTCATTCTAAGGTTCCACAAACATGAATCTATGAATGATAAGCCTGTTGGTTGTTTTGGAAATAATATGACTGAAAGTTATGGCAGTCTAACTAAGATAACTTTCAGTCTAGTGGTTTGCAAAATAATCAACAGAATTCTGATGTATTTGCATAAGAACTGGCAGTAACAAGTATTCGAATGAAATGTGTTAATGATCTTATGATAGATGTCAGCTAACTTTTAACTATGACCATGAAGTTGGCATGTCTGAATCAGTACAGTTAATTATTCCATATTATTATTTAAAACCAAATCAAAACTCAGAAGTATTGATTTTTCACACCTGAGTGACTTCTAACACACAACTGGCCAGATCCACTAACCAGCCTTGCCATGACCCACCACCCACCCACCTCATTCAATATTTCTAGAACTCAGATATTATCCCCTATTATCCACACACGCCCTGACCCACACCTACTTAGCAAATACACAACTGGGTGTTGTAGTTACCTGACCAGCAACAGACGCACCCATCATACCCACCCATCCCACAACTAATTTAGAACACAAAATATCCAAGTCTCTGGGTTATGTCTGAACCCGTCATGTTTGAGTAGTTACCAGGGTGATAGTGAGAACATCAACTACAAGCCAAAATCGTCATATTGAATTTTGGCTTGGAACGGTAAAGACATACTTATTATTTTACAAGATTTGAAAACTGACTTCTAGGATTTCTAGGAACCCAGTGGAGTTAGAGAGCTGAATCCCCGTCAGCATAAAAAAGCCATCCCATCACTATAGGCTTAACCAAGAAATCTACATAACACCAAGTATGCATGTATACACCCACCCATGAACACAAGCACGCATGTGCACACCCATACATACACACAAGCACGCATGTGCACCCCCATACATACACACAAGCACGCATGTACACACCCACATATCCACACATAGGAAAAGCAAATGATAATATACACCACATATATTTATATCTGGGCCATTATTATCTCCCTTAGCCTGCGTGAAACTGAACATGTTTTTTTTTTCTTAATGAATGTTCATTTGCGGGCCAAGAGGTTATTTATACAGGTTCCTGGCTTAATTATCAAGCCAGTCATTCCAATGACAAATTTTCAAAAATATTCTTTTCTTGGCCCACAAACTGACATTTGTCAAGATGACAACATAAGTTGTTTTAATTGGCTTGAACATTGAAGCGTTAACTCGTTATCATCATTATCATCAGCTGAATCATCATAACAGGAGGAAGTCATATAGGCTTGTTTGAGGGGTCTGAATGAGAATTTACGATATCACACACATGTGTGACGCGCCGCGCACACTCATGCACATGTACTCTGGAGAAAGGAAGGAACAATACAATCAATCAATACTCTTATGAGCGCTTTTACTGCCAAGCAGCTAACTAAAGCATAATAAACTGACCCCCATCCTCCTGCTGCTGCTGCTGCTGCTGCTGCTGTGACAAGCGCTCACATTGAATATTCACTTCACTTTCTATCAGCTCCAATAAAAATGTGCATCATGTTTGATCTTATCAAAAAATGTTCTATCAAAGCAGCATAATGTGGGAGGAAGATGGAGTGTACATCACACAGTACATAACACAAATCATCTCAATGGCATTGTGATGTGGGTGGACTGAACATCAGAAAAATTCAGGGAATAGTTTAATATGATACTACCACCCACCCCAACCCCTACTCCACCCACTGTCACTGAACATTGCAATATATAACCTCCTACCCACCCCAAGTCCTACTCCACCCACTGTCACTGAACATTGCTATATATAGATGAGTACTGTTAGCTTCACATTAGACATGAATGAAAATAAAAGGTAAGAAATTAGTTAATGATAATTAACTTTATAGTTTTGTTAGTGTTGATTAATGGTTCAGGAAATCGGGCGTGTCAGACTCGCAGTTTCATTCTTCACTACTGCCATCTCTCTCCCTCCCTCGCACCCTCCCTCCCATCTCTCTCTCTCTCTCTCTCTCTCTCTCCCCTTACCCCTCAACCAATGCACCCAGCTCTCAGCATACCCACACCGCCACACGTATATACACCCGGTCCTAACTGACTCGGCCCCTCTGTCCTAACTCACCCACTCTCATCTGCCAGCCTACCCACCCATCCACCATACCACCCACCAGCCCGCTGCCACCCCACCTACATTCTCACTCACTACATTTCAGTTTTCAGGAAGACTCATACTACTGTCTGATATTTTGATATTCAATTATGAATGTAACTATTTTCTGAGAGTATTTGAAACTATAAAACATTGTTTAACTAAGAGGGTCTCCGCAAATCACTAAAAAATACCTTTCTCTATGTAGTAGGTAGCTATTTTATTTATTAAAAAGAAAAATGAAAAAAAAAATAAAAAAAATAAATTATGATAAAAAGAAGAAGAAAAAAGGAAATTGACCAAAAAATTTTAGTTTACGCATTAAAATACACATTTTCATCCACAATCTTGGACCTACCCATCAAAATTCACCTCTACCCATCAAAAGTCAACTCTACCCATCATAAAGAACCTACATTCTAAGTTTCATTAAATTATTTTAAATGATTCCGTATGTTATGCTGTTTAAGAGAACATTGACAAAAATTGTGAGTTTTTGCATTAAAAACCCATTTTCACTCAAAATCTTGGACCTAAAAGGTGAATCCTTCAAAAGGAACATTTGCATATCATAACTGAGGCATACACCAAGTTTCATTTAAATATCTGAAGAGGTTCTGTATGATATGCAATTTATGAGATATTGTGGACAAATGGATGGACAGATGGATGGACAGACAGACAGATGCAGTGATTACTATAGGACTTACACAGCTACCGGTGCAGGGCCCTAATTATGATGTCAGCATTAGTGTCACATGACATAGATCTGATGTCAATACTTGAGTCACATGACATAGATCTGATGTCAGCACTTGAGTCACATGACATAGATCTGATGTCAGCCCTTAAGTCACATGACATAGATTTGATGTGAATACTTGAGTCACATGACATAGATTTGATGTCAGTCCTTGAGTCACATGACATAGATTTGATGTCAATCCTTGAGTCACATGACATAGATCTGATGTCAATACTTGAGTCACATGACATAGATCTGATGCAAGCACTTGAGTCACATGACATAGATAGGATGTCAATACTTGAGTCACATGACATAGATCTGATGGCAATCTTTGAGTCACATGACATAGATCGGATGTCAGTAGTAGGGTCACATGACATAGATCTGATGTCAGTCCTTGAGTCACATGACACAGATGTGATGTCAGTCCTTGAGTCACATGACATAGACATGACGTCAGCACTAGTAACGCTGCAACAACGCTTCACTATTGAAAATTCTGATAAACGCATAAGAGAATATACCACCATCATGGAAATGCATCATAATATTTCAGGACTCAAGTACATTTCACAACCATCATCTCTGCTAAGCATTGTGGCTAGTAAGTAGGCCAACATTCACTTACATGTTAATCAGGGGGGGGGGTATGAGTGTTGTAGTACATCGTTTCTAAGATATATCTTCCCAAGACTAACTGTATTACGGTACCCTCATCAGATAATAGGAAGAGATGATTGCATGAATGTGTGCATCTGTGCATGTGTGTGCGTGTGTGTGTGTGTTTGTGTCCATTACACTAGTTTGACATAAAATGCTAAGCATCAATGTTATATGTAATGGAAGATAAGTAAGCATTATTTGTATAGAACTGAAAAAGCTATACCAAAATGGGTAACTCTGAATAAATCTCTGGAAATCAATAGAATGCGTACCTCAAAAAACAGTTCTGTTTCCATTTAAGGTTACTGATGCTAAGCATTCTATCTAACAGTACTGTCAGTGTTTCCAAACTATCATATTCTATATATCCATAGCTGGTAATGATCAATGCAATGAATGTACTGTTTGCTTTTTTACAAAGACTTTTTAAATTTTCCACCAATTTACCAGATCACGGTCACCTCTACATGAATACAGAAGCTGTTCTTGCCTTAGTGCAAGCTATTTCAAGATAAATTCAAGGTTATCCAAGTAGCGTGGATTCTTTTATGTCTGACAAAACAAAGTCCTAGAAACTCCAAGCTAGCTTGCATTCTGTCAAATCAGAAAAGTCCAAACAAATCCAAGAAGCTTGCACTTTTTCATTATGACATTCAAAAGGTCCGAGAAAATCCTGGCTATCTTGAATTCTGAGAGGTGGAATTTTCAAGAAGTTCAAGCTACTAAATAAAGTCCAAGCTAATTCAAGGAAATCCAAGCTGGTATGGGTTAAATAATTTTCCAATAGCTTGTATATTCATGAAATTCCAAGCTAATCCAAGTTAACTTGAATTTTATTTCACACGGGTGACCCTCTCAGTCAGAATTTCAGTTCAGTATTTTATTATAGTCTCCTAAACAGTATATTTTTGTTACTAATTCTATTACATAGTCGAATAAAATGACAGATTAATATAGCCAGTACAACTTTATTTCTGATAACAATATATAAATCCGCTACTGTTCAAATTCGCTTCCTATGGACTTTTGCGGCTTTAGCTATGTTCCGCCCATCTCTAGCTAAGCTCCACCCACACCTCACTCGTGTTGGGATAGATCGACCTCTGAACACCCTGACTATCAATTTCCCAAAAAATACAAAGGTAAGCTGTTGAATATTTTGAAACTAATTTGACTGGGTGCTGTTGCTGCCTAAGGCAGCAACAGCACCCAGTCAAATTAGTTTCAAAATATTCAACAGCATGTTTATTAAATAGCAAAGAATTACAAAGACGTACAATTTATACAACGTGTCAGACTGTTGATGACGGTCTATATGGAACCCTTTGTGACGTAATGATTGTGACGTCATCATACACGCGCTGAGCTGATTATGATGTCATACGAGGTCAAATGATGGATGGATACTCTGGAAAGGTGAATTACCAGGAGAATTTAGTCTGTTTTGGAGGCTATATATGCACCTGATCACCTAGTCGAACGTGTGCAGATATCTAGAAATCTACTGGTCCTATTTGATTTGGCTCAAATCTTAACACACAAAATGGTGTGAGTGTACAGGAGGATTCTGTAACTTTACTCAGGATCCAATTAATCATGAAAGTTAAAACAAATCCAGAAAATCTTTAAAACCTTTACAATGCCACAAAAAAACCATGACAAGCATCTACAAAGTGCTCTTGTTTATTATTGACAATCTTTTGCATATAACAGTGCTTGGTCCGGCCATCTTATGAAACACATGCCTGTGTCAGATTGCTAAAAAATAATCTCCTTTAGAGTCATAAAACATACTAGCTGTCACTCCCGTTATCATTATTACCACAATAGTCCACTGAGCTGAAGAGGCTCATCCCTCCTCATCAATAAACATAAAGATAACAATAAACAAAAAGATAACAACTTATAAAGACTAAGACTTTTTGCGCAAAAGCAATGTTTTGTTGAATAAGTATATCCACATGTGATAACCATGATTCATCGCCCGCCTAGAGATATAAACCGATTGATTTGGCAAACACACGGGTATATTTAGAAAGACAATCATCTGTGCAGGAAAACGCCTGCATGTAACAGACACATACTGGACAATCAGATTATGCACACTAAATACACGTGCTCGCTTACTACACGTCACCTCCGCATAGAGAAGCACATTCCTGATGACAGGATAGTGCTTATATACGACACATGGTCTTACATCCAACCATCTTAATCAACCGCCCACTGTGGTGCCAATAGCAGGTGTCCATTATACATAGGTGATCACAGGCGTGTGCTATTCTAGAATTCACTGGTTCCACGCTACACAGTGGCAGTAGTAACATCTAGACACACTTCATATTATTTTCAAACCATTTTAACTGTTAACAACAACTTTGAGCAGCATTAACCTCTGCAGTTATGTTCCATACTTGGGACGCATGTTTCAGAACACTTCCTCATTTGGACTGGTCAGTACGTGAGTCATTCTGCATGCAATGTGTTTGGACTGGTCAGCACGCGAATCATTCTGCACGCAATGTGTTTCTATATTTCTACAAGTGCTTTGCTTCTACTGATAATTCAAAAGGTCTGCATTACGTATGTACATAACCATCCCCTTACATACCCCACCCCTTACGTACCCGGGTCGTTTCACACATGTTAGAATTTTAAAATAGTAACGTATATAGTCAGAGATATTCCATGGTTCACATTTACTCACTGATCCTTGGAGGGAATGAGACAAAATGGAAAAGGAATCTTCGCTATCAGTGTGTTGGGTATAATTGTCTCTCTTACGATGACGGCTAGCTGGCTATCCTGTTTGACTTAATAAACAGAAATTGTGTGTGTGCCGAAGATCTTCATAACATATTTTTATTTACTTGTGTTTCATATCGCGTTAGAGAGAGAAAAGTGGTTTCACTTCTCAAGAACATGGAATTACATTATATTATTAAGTGCAGATATTTTGTATTAGATTGCGCTATTTCATTTAAAGCCTTTCATGGATAAATTCCTCGTATCTCAATCTCAGGTCAAGCAAACAGGAAAGCTGTGGAATATTTTGAAATTAATATGACTGAAAGCCATTGCTGCCTTAGGCAGGCTTCCAGTCATACTAATTTCAAAATATTCAACAGAATATGCTATAAATTGTAAAGAATTTACTTCTTCAGATATTTGTCATTGAAAGGGTGATTATATTACTCATTAGACATATCTGTGCAGGGGAGGCAACTCATCTTAATATTAATTATATAAGCCATATTAGTAACAAATTTGCACAAATATATTTTCAGTTCCTGCGCTCATAAAATCTATTAATTATCTCCCTTTGTGGATGTAATAAGCAGCTTGAACGCTTTGAACAAAACCCTAATCTGAGGAGCCTTGAGTACTTGACAGTAATTGTGATCACTACATGATTAAGCTATTACTGTCATAACCCTATAGCATTCAGGTCACATTTCTACCTGACTGGAAGCACAATATTAACACATAACCCTTGGATTTCAGTGAATTTCAAGAGAATTACCCAGGAAAGCTGTTGAATATATTGAAATTAATTTGACTGGCGCCTGTTGCTGCCATAATCAGCAACAGTGCCCAGTCAACTTAGTTTCAAAATATTCACCAGCATATTCCTTACATTGTAATGAAATAGGTGCTTCTGTTTTGAGAGGGTCAGTATAAGGCTTACAGTCAGAATCTCCTCAAAGTGACTCTCAAATAATGTGATTTACAAAACCAGCGAGCATTTTTAAACAAGAATTTGACTGAAAGGTGTTGCTGCCTTAACCAACATTAAATTCTAGTCAAATTCTTTTCAAAATATTGAGGAATATTCCAGTCAAATTCTTTTCAAAATATTGAGGAATATTTGTAGCTAGCTGGTTCAGGTGGATAGAATTAAACCCATTAAAATGTCACTCAGATGTTTGATACCTGATACATTAACCATCTCACTGAAACAATTCCCTGTAACTCAATCTCACGGCAAACAAACAGGAAAGCTATCAAATATTTTGAGATTAAGGTGACTGGAAGAAGCCATAGGCAGCAATGGCCTTCCCGTCATATTAATTTCAAAATAGTCAAAAGAATATATTATACATCTTAAAAAATTTACTTTTTCAGTGATTTGTCATTAGAAGGTTTAACACTTGTGACCCTGTCATTCAGAGTGTATGGCAGAACCCATAACAATAACATTAACCAGTCTGGCAAATAGCACACACACCCTAGGAACAATTTGTTGATAAATAATTTGAAAACAATACCAAACAACAACTGTTAGCAAAATATTGCTGTGCATATTATGGTTATTGTGCTCCCTGAGGATGAAATGTGTTTTGCCACATATTCTCTAAACAGATTAACTGACAAAAGACCTCTAAACAGCACCATTAACTATCTGTAACGAACCAGACAATAATTTCAATGGGCAATAACTCTGTACCTGTTGAATATTTTGAAAACAATTTGATTGAAAGTTGTTGGTGGCTTAGCCACCAGCAACTTTCAATCAAATTGTTTTCAAAATATTCAGCACATCCAGAGTTAAACCCCATGGACAATGTCGTCTGCAGAAATTCAGCCAGCAGACAGTTAAAAAACTGAATCAAACTTGGCATTTGTGCCAAAACAAATATCTGTGATAAATTTAAAGGAAATTGATCTAGGCATAATGTACAGAATACATGCCTCTGTTATACTGTACTTCAAAAAGATAGGTTTGAGTGATTTGTTTATGAAAAAGTTGATACCTAAAGTAGGTGTAAATAAAGTCATAGATATAAAAGTTCCAGATTTATTGACTTGTTTTAGGAAGCAGATTTCAATTACAGTAATTTCAAACTAGTTAAATTTGAGAAGAATTTTGACTGAAGCATTCAGAATAAGTGTCACTAATTAACTGTCTCCCTACTGCAAGTCATCAGACAATAAATTCAATTAGCAATAAATCTGGACCCCAGAGTGCTACTGGGTTAAAATAATAGTGAAACTTTATCAAGCTATGACTAGATGTAGTTATTTTTCACGGAACTCTTTAGTTTATAAATAACATTTGAAAATCTCCACAGACAACATGACAAGTCAGTTTATAAATAACATCTGAAAATCTCCACCGACTATGTGACAGAAACACGCAGGTTTACAGCGTGGGTTTCATGTGTGACATCATAGCTCTGATTAAGACATTACTCACTCCGGGCACACTAACCTGCTTATACTGGACACCTGCCTTCATGGGCACATGATCATAGTCCTTTAACTGTCTCGCTGCGGCAAGCCACCAGACAATAATTGCAATGACTTAGTACATATTTTGAAAATAGTTTGACTGAAAGTTGTTGGTGGTAAATTGATTTCAAAATATTTGGCAGGTCCAGAGATATAACACATGGAATTGATGGCTCATATTGCAGTCGTTATATGCAGGTTTGACTGCAGTCACAACAATAAACTGCGTTGATTTATATCCTGTTCAGATCTATTTAAATTCAAGTTAGAAATGGATTCAAATTTTTTTAGTATTTTGATTTTAATTCCATAACTCTTGAAATCCCAGTGTCTCAATTTCAAGTCGACTTTACAGGAAAGCTATTGAACATTATGAAACTAATTCAACCGGAACCTGTTCCTACCATAGGCAGCAAGTTGCTACAACAGCTCCAAGTCATATTAGTCTCAAAAGACTATTCTGTACATCTTAAAGACTTTGATTTTCTGTAATGGGTAAAGGGTTGATAGCAAATTTTAACCCCAAAGTCATCAAATATATCAGTACAGATCTCAATTCATTCATATTCATTCTTAACAATAACCAGTCTGCTGTCACAATTTTTAATTTTCAAATTAAATTTAAGAGGCTCTGGTGTTCATTTCAACAAATTTGCAAATTCTCGACGACAGCAACATCTTTCACCAAAATTGTTGAAAAATGTACATCAGTTTCATTCTTATTGACATAGTAAAGCATAGAATATTGACATCAGAGTGGTAAGCGTTAATTTAATTAAAAGTTAAATAGGCTAATAAAATTAATTTTAATGTTGTTTTTGAATCAGCTTTCCTGCACCACTTTAATGATCTGATAACCTTGTGATTGTGCCGAGTCAGCAGCACTAATTAAAACCGTGACACTGTCTGCGACTTGATTAATGAGAGATTAGCCATGCTACAGTGCCTGGTAAAGCTTGCCTTAATCGTGTGCTCGCTGTTCATTGTGTGGAGTCGATGGACAGAGGCGTGTACGTGTGAGCGCATGCACAGACAACAACAGTTCTGTAATGCAGATTTTGGTAAGTACCAATCATTTTCGTTACATATTACAATGCTTACGACATACAAGGCTTGCGTCTAAGTGGAAATGCATTTGCAAACATTAAGAAATTTGTGTTTGTTCTTCATCGCAATGCAAACATTTTGATCTGCAACCTGTATGTACTTTTTCACCACATATCTAAGTTCACAGGACCATAGTAACATTCAAAGATGGTAGCCTAAGAAAATGCTTTTTATTTGAATTAAAGTGTAATTTCCTTCCAGAAATATCAAGTAAACAAACCAAGATGCCACAGCTGCCCTGAAGCCACCATGAGGCCACTCTGAAGACGCCCTGAAGCTTATGGGCCATAGCTGTCCAAAACTGTAGCTCCTGGGCCATAGCTGCCTAAAACTGTAACTACTGAGACATACATACACCTAAAACTGTCTACGCTCCTGGGCCATACCTGCCTAAAAATGAAGCTCCTGGGCCATAGCTGCCTAAAACTGTCTACGCTCCTGGGCCAGACAACTAAAACTGTAGCTCCTGAGCCATAGCTGCCTAAAACTGTAGCTCATGGCCCATAGCTGCCTAAAACTGTAGCTCCTGTGCCAGATATCTAAAACCGTAGCTCATGGGCCATATAGATGCCTAAAACTGCAGCTCCTGGGTCAGATGACCAAAACTGAAGCTCTTGGGCCATAGCGGCCTAACACTGTAGCTCATGGCCATAGATGCATAAAACTGTAGATGCTCCTGGGCCATAGCTGCCTAAAACTGAAGCTCTTGGGCCATAGCGGCCTAACACTGTAGCTCATGGCTGCCTAACACTATAGCTCCTGGGCCATAGCTGCCTAACACTATAGCTCCTGGGCCATAGCTGCCTAACACTATAGCTCCTGGGCCATAGCTGCCTAACACTATAGCTCCTGGGCCATAGCTGCCTAACACTATAGCTCCTGGGCCATAGCTGCCTAACACTATAGCTCCTGGGCCGTATCTGCATAAAACTGTAGCTCCTGGGCCGTATCTGCATAAAACTGTAGCTCCTGGGCCACAGCTGCCTAAAACTGTAGCTCCCGGCCCACAGCTGCCTAAAACTGTAGCTCCCGGCCCACAGCTGCCTAAAACTGTAGCTCCCGGCCCACAGATGCCTAAAACTGTAGCTCCTGGACCATAGCTGCCTAAAACTGTAGCTCCCGGGCCTTAGTTGCCTAAACTGTAGCTCCTGGGACTTAGTTGCCTATAACTGAAACTCTTCGCATTCTATAGCTAATTAAAGCAAGAAGACATAGCTGCTGAAAACTTAAGCTCCTGAGTTGACAATATGAACACTTTAACAATAAATCAGATGATTGGCAAGTTAGATAAGCTAAAGATAAGTCTTAACCCTTACCACGCTGATGTTAAAATGTTTAATTTTCAAATTAAACAAGAGGCCCAAGGGCCTTAATGCTCAACTGGACCATTAGCATTTGAGACATTAAAATTTGAAGACATAATACTTTAAATTCAGCAGTAACAAGACATAAAATACAAAATTGGAATTCAGTACGAGCAATATTTAGTGGGAAGTTAATGATTGATGCTGACCGCACAATCAAATTGAACTTTAGATTCCATGCAGTCAATAAAAAAAATCTAATATGGCCACCAAACACAACATTTTGATAGGTGCATGACAGCCATGTTTTATCACGGATCAAGTTCTCTTGAACAAACTTCAACAATCACCCTATCGGTGAAATTAAATGAGTTTCAGCCTGATCTGTACAGCATTTCCTGAGATGTCATCTTCGAGGACAAGATGGCCACTGGAACAAGAGGCCCAAGGGCCTGTGACGCTCACCTGAACTATTAGCATTTGAACCATTTGACAGAGACATGATGGATAATTTTGGAAAAACCCAAGATGGTCACCAAGAAATTTACCAATCAAAATTTGCATTTGATATGTTGACACTTACAACCATACGATCATTCCATTCAAGTTTCGTTGAAATCTGGCCATTAATTAAGGAGTAATGTTTTAAATAGTTCCAGAAAATTTAAAAAAAAAGCAATGATGGCAGTCAAAAAATCGACCAACCAAAATTCTGGATAGAAGTTCTAGAGCCTACCACCATAGAATCCTTCCAACCACATTTGGATAAAACCCACCACACCGTTAAGGAGATGAGTTTTGACCATTTCCGTTAAACTTTTCATAAAATCTACGAATTTTATCACAATACTTGATCAAACAAATTTCTGAATAGAATTTCTGGAGTCTACCTTGTAGCTTGTAACTTGTAACATATCATAACCTCATATGTAGGAGAACCGCATTAACATGCGTGTGTCCTATTATTCAGAATAGCATTCTGCCCTTGTGGAACTATCACAATGTAGTTATGGTTTCAACCAAATTTCTTTGTCATCAGCAATTAACAATAATTGACAATTAGGTAGAGGTAGTAGCAACATTGGACATACTAAGTAGCGTGTATCTACGCGTATGAAGTAAGTAAGTTAAGCGTCTACCATGCAACTCTAATGCACTCAGGAAATCAGGCTTTAGTAACTCAGGATCGATGATTCTTGCACAATCTAATATAAGTTGTACGAGTTCTTCAGCTGAATAATCACTAACACCTAAATGGCAATTTTTCAGAAGGCAAGCATCGATAGACTGAATGAAAGGGTCATTCTAACCAAATTTTGTTGAAATCTGTCAAGCAGCTGAGAAGAGTTTCCACAATTTTCAGTAAATTTGTCATAAAATCTAAAATTTCCACCACCCACCAAAATCACCAAATTAAAATTCTGAATATAAGTTCTGGATCCTGCCCCAATAGGGCCTGTCCAGCCAACTAGGGTTGAAATTCATCAAGTGGTTAATGATTAGTAGTGTTTTGACAATTTCGGGTAAAATGGTTCAGGAAAAAAAATCCAAGATGGCTGCCACCATAGATTCCTTCCAGCCAAATTTTGATAAAATCCACCAAGCGGTTAAGCAGATGTGTTTTGACAATTTCCGGTAAATTTTTCATAAAAATTCTAATAATTTCACCAAAAAGATTTTCTAATTTTGTTGCAATCTGTCAAGCGGCTAAGAAGCATTTTGACAATTTCTAGTAAATTTTGCATAAAGTCTAAGATTTTCACCAATAAAATTGTCCAAGTAAAATTCTGAATAGAAGATCAGGAGCCTACAATGATAGGGTCTGTCCAGCCAACTAGAGCTGAAATCAGGCAAGCGGTCGATGATGAGTAGCATTTTGACAATTTCTGGTAAATTGTTAATAAAATCTAAGATTTTCACCAAATAATCGACCAATCAAAATTCTCTATAGAAGTTCTGAAGATTAAAGGTTCTTCCAGCTAAATTAAGTTGAAATCCACCAAGTGGTTTATTAGAGTAGCGTTTTGACAATTTCCGGTAAATTTTTCATAAAACGTAAGGTTTTCACCCAAAGATGTGACCAATAAAAATGATGTATACAAGTTCTGAAGCCTACACCCATAGAGTCCTTGCAACAAAATTAAGTTGAAATCTGCCACTCAGTCAATGGGGAGTACCATCTAAGATTTTCACCCAAAAATTGAACAATCAAAACCCTGTACACAAGTTCTGAGGCCTACACCCATAGGGCCCTTCCAGCCAAATTAGTTTGACATCTATCAAGCTGTTAATGAGTAGTGTTTTTAAGCAAAGGTTGATGGACAAATGGATGGACACTGGACAAACAGATGGACAGACGACGGACGGTTGCCATGTGAGCTAATAAAGGAATGATTTCCCTATATTAAAGGTACCAGTCTCTACCTCCTAGGCCATATACTTTGAACCAAATACCATGCCAAATAATAATAGTTTGCCGTAGACCGCTTGGTACACATAAACAAGCTGGCCATCCAAAAAATTGAGCAATCAAAATTCTCATTTGATATGTTGAAGCCTACCCTCATAGGATCGTTCCACCATTGTTGAAATTGGGCCATTGATTAATGAGTACCATTTTAAAATTGTTCCAGACAATTTTCAGAAAACAATGATGGCTGCCAAAAGAGTGACCAATCAAAATTACCCATTGAAGTGGCTAATGAGGAGTAGCATTTTCAGTGATTCCCTGCCAGGTTTCGGAAACCGATGGCTACCAAAAAAAGGAATCATGCAGTCAAGATTCTATGACTGAATGGCACTTCATTAAGAATGACACTTCATTAAGACAGATGATTGAATGACACTTCATTAAAACAGGTGATTGATTGACACTTTATTAAGACAGGTGATTGATTGATACTTCATTAACACAGATGATTGATTGACACATTGCTAAGACAGATGATTGAATGACACTTGATTAAGCCAGGTGACTGATTGACACGTTATCAAGACAGGTACACTTCGTTAAGACAGGTATGTGATCGACACTTCGTTAAGACAGGGGATTGATTGACACTTCATTAAGACAGGTGATTGATTGACACTTCCTTAAGACAAGTGATTGGTTGACACTTCATTAAGACAGGTGATTGATTGATGCATCATTAATACAGGTGATTGATTGATACATCACTAAGACAGGTGATTGGTTGACATTTCATTAAGACAGGTGATTTATTGATACAGCACTAAGAAAGGTGATTGAGTGACACTTCATTAAGACAGATGATTGATTGACACTTCATTAAGACAGGTGATTGATTGACACTTCATTAAGACAGGTGATTGATTGACACTTTATTAACACATATGATTGATTGACACTTCATTAAGACAGATGATTGATTGACACCGCATTAAGACAGGTGATTGATTGACACTTCATTAAGACAGGTGATTGATTGACACTTCATTAAGACAGGTGATTGATTGACACTCTATTAAGACAGGTGATTTAATGACACTTCATTAACACAAATTATTGATTGACACTTCATTAAGACAGGTGATTGATTGACACTTCATTAAGACAGGTGATTGATTGACACTTCATCAAGATAGGTGATTGAATAACTCTTCATTAAGACAGGTGATTGAATGACACTTCATTAACACAAATGATTGATTGACACTTCATTAGGACAGGTGATTAATTGACACGTCATTAAGACAGGTGATTGATTGGCACTTCATTAAGACAGGCGATTGATTGACACTTCATCAAGACAGGTGATTGAATGACACTTCATTAAAACAGGTGATTGATTGACACTTCATTAAGACATGTGATTGATTGACACTTCATTAAGACAGGTGATTGATTGACACTTTATTAAGACAGGTGATTGATTGATACTTCATTAACACAGATGATTGATTGACATGTCGCTAAGACAGATGATTGAATGACACTTCATTAAGACAGGTGACTGATTGACATGTTATTAAGACAGGTGATTGATTAACACTTCATTGACACAGATGATTGATTGACACTTCGTTAAGACAGGGGAGTGATTGACACTTCATTAAGACAGGTGATTGATTGACACTTCATTAATAAAACAGGTGATTAATTGACACTTCATTAATAAAACAGGTGATTGATTGACACTTCATCAAGACAGATGATTGATTGAGACTTCATTAAGACAGGTGAGTGATTGACACTTCATTAAGACAGGTGATTGATTGACACTTCATTAAAACAGCTGATTGATTGACACTTCATTAAGACAGGTGATTTATTGACATTTCATTAAGAATAAACACTTCCCTAGGACAGGTGATTGATTGACACTTCATTAAGACAGGTGATTGATTGACATGTCATTAAGAATAAACACTTCCCTAGGACAGGTGATTGAGTGACACTTCATTAAGACAGGTGATTGAGTGACACTTCATTAAGAATGACACTTCCCTAGGAAAGGTGATTGGATGATACTTCATTAAGACATTTAATTTCATTTTCAGCTATCAGAGCGAGAATTAAAGGGAGTGAACTCATCTACAGCAAGTCTATTACACGGCTAAATGGCACTAACATGATGAATAGATGGCCAGTTAGAAAGCTGTATCACATTCGCATCAACCAGATTCTAAGGGTGAGTATGGGCATGCAGCCAGCTTACCATGAGGCTGTATGACACACAATCATGTGTACAGGCGATTTAAAGGGGGGGGGGGTTGTCTCTTAAATAAGCTTGCTACGGATAATGCAGGAGTGACAGGTCTGTTATTAAGGAAGGACAGTGCTAGGTGTTTGCAAAGGGCTCCCTAATGTTTATTAAGAAGGGTAGTGTGCATGCGTGCGTGCGCGCGTGCGTGCGTGTGTGTGTATAAAGGGCACCCCTATTAAGAAAGGATAGTGCTGTGGCTTGTTGTAAAGGGCACCCTTATTAAGAAAGGATAGTGCTGGGGGTGTAAACAAAGAGCACCCTTATTAAGAAAGGATGGTGTTGTGGGTTGTTGTAAAGGGCACCCTTATTAAGAAAGGATGGTGCTGGGGGTGTAAACAAAGAGCACCCTTATTAAGAAAGGATGGTGTTGTGGGTTGTTGTAAAGGGCACCCTTATTAAGAAAGGATGGTGCTGGGGGTGTAAAGGGCACCCTTATTAAGAAAGGATAGTGCTAGGGGTGTAAAGGGCACCCTTATTAAGTAAGGATAGTGCTGGGGGTGTAAACAAAGAGCACCCTTATTAAGAAAGGATAGTGATGGGGGTGTAAAGGGCACCCTTATTAAGTAAGGATAGTGCTGGGGGTGTAAAGAGCACCCGTATTAAGAAAGGATAGTGCTGGGGGTGTAAAGCGCACCCTTATTAAGAAAGGATACTGCTGGGAAGAGCACCATTATCAACAAGTCGCTCAAAACATGGCGCCGCATTGGTCTTGATGAATGTCCATTTGCAGATAAATAACTTTTTTTTAAATTATGTCATGAATGACTGGCTCGATAATCGCAATTTGCAAAAGTATTCTCTTGATCAGCATAATGTAATTTTCAGTAAAAGATTTTACATTTTCTTTACCAAATGTGAACCATTGAAGGGTGAAGGCTGATACATGGGTGGCTGCTCTGTCAGCAACACCCTCAGTAAGGACAGTGCCTGGGTGGCTGCTCTGTAAACAGTACCCTCAGTAAGGACAGTACATGGGTGGCTACTCTGTAAACAGTACCCTCAGTAAGGCTAGTACATGGCCGGCTGCTTTGTCAACAGCACCCTCAGTAAGGACAGTACATGGGCGGCTGCTTTGTCAACAGCACCCTCAGTAAGGCTAGTACATGGGTGGCTGCTTTGTCAACAGCACCCTCAGTAAAGCTAGTACATGGGTGGCTGCTTTGTCAACAGCACCCTCAGTAAGGCTAGTACATGGGCAGCTGCTTTGTCAACAACACCCTCAGTAAGGCTGGTACATGGGCGGCTGCTTTGTCAACAGCACCCTCAGTAAGGCTAGTACATGGGCGGCTGCTTTGTCAACAGCACCCTCAGTAAGGCTAGTACATGGGCGGCTGCTTTGTCAACAGCACCCTCAGTAAGGACAGTACATGGGCGGCTGCTTTGTCAACAGCACCCTCAGTAAGGACAGTACATGGGCGGCTGCTTTGTCAACAGTACCCTCAGTAAGGCTAGTACATGGGTGGTTGCTTTGTCAACAGCACCCTCAGTAAGGACAGTACATGGGTGGTTGCTTTGTCAACAGCACCCTCAGTAAGGCTAGTACATGGGTGGCTGTTTTGTCAACAGCACCCCCTTCAAGGTTAGTGTTTGGGTGTCTGCTTTGTCTAGAACACCCTCAGTAAGGCTAGTGTACGGGTGCCTGCTTTGTCAAGAACACCCGCAGTAAGGTTAGTGTATGGGTGTCTGCTCTGTCAAGAACACCCTCAGTAAGGCTAATGTATGGGGTCTGCTCTGTCAAGAACACACTCTGTAAGCATATTTGTACCGGGTAACTATCTGACATATTATGGCACATCCTTTGTTTTCCCCACACGTCTCATGCTATAAACGACATCCCCAAAGTTATATGTTCCCAGTTACTTTTTGATGCGAAAAATATCAAAGTCAACTCAAAGAAAATCTTGAAGAATCCTGAACTGAGGATTGAAGAATGACATAAATACGTTTCCAATCGTGTCCTATCATATCCCTAACAAGGTTGATAGAATCTTGGTAGTTGCGGCTGAAACATGAAAAGTTGGTCACACTGACCTACTTCTTGCGCTTCATACCCTAAGCCTACAATGCATACATACATACACAAAGGTTAATTGCTGTGTACAAAAAAATCCTGAAACAACAGCCTGGAATAAGCTTTTGTGACTGACTGACGAACTAACTAAGCACGGAACATCGCGGCTTATTGAGTTGTTACCTGCCTGACCACCTGTCTAACGTGGCAAATGACAGCTCTTCATATGTAAACTAGCAGAAATATATGCAATACTCACATTATTTGTGTTTGGAAGAATTTTAATTATCGCTGTGACCTTGATAGTTGACCGTTTGAGTCCAAATTTATCACAAATCTTTGGGATCCCACGGACAACCATCCATACAAGTCTGATCATGATCTTTCCAGTAGAACTAGTTATTTTGAGAAAGTGTGTCCTTCAGACAATTTTCAAAATAATGGGCAAAATATTCATTTTTAATTTGAGTGCTGGGGAGTTGACCTTTGACTGTTTGACCTCAAATTTTTCACACATCTTCATGACCCCATGATCAACCATTCACGCAAGTCTGGTTAAGATTGCTTAAGTAGAATCAGAGTTATGTTGAGTACTCATGTCTGAATAGTTTTTAAAACAAGACGTCTAAAAGGGCTGTGGCGCTTACCCGGACCATTAGCATTTGAATCATTTGCATTTAAATAGATATGATAGATAATTTTCGGAAAATCCAAGATGGCCACCCAAAGAATTAACCAATCACAATTCTGAATAGAGGTTCTAGAGTCTACCATGATAGCGTCACTCTAGATAAGTTTAGTTGATATTTTCTAGTAGTTAAAAAGTAGCAATTTGTCAATTTTCATAAAATCTAAGATTTTCACCAACAAAAAATTGATGAATCAAAATTCTGAACAGATGTTCTAGAGCCTATGGCCATAGGATCATTTCAGCCAAATTTGGTTAAAACTGGTCAAGATGGTAAGGAGAAGAAGCAATTTGACAAATTCCATTACATTGTCATAAAATCTAAGATTTTGACCCAAAAAATTGATCAATCAAAATTCTGAATGGATGTTTAAAAACCTATGGCCATAGGATCCTTTCAGCAAATTTGGTTGAAATCGCTCAGAATGGTAAGGAGAAGCAATTTGACAATTTCCGGTACATTTTTCATAAAAGATAAGATTTTCCACCAAAAAATTGATGAACCAAAACTCTGAATAGAATTTCTGGAGCTTACGACAATAGGATTCTTTCAGCTCAATTTGGTTGAAATCGCTCAGAATGGTAAGGAGAAGCAATTTGGCAATTTCCAGTATATTTTTCATAAAATCTAAGATTCAAACCCAAAAAATTGATGAAACAAAATTCCAAATGGACGTTCTGGAGACTACGACCATACAAGGCCTTTCAGCCAAATTTGGTTGAAATCGCTCAGAATGGTAAGAAGCAATTTGACAATTTCTGGTACATTTTTCATAAAATCTAAGATTTTCACCAAAAATATTGATGAATCAAAATTCTGAATGGATGTTCTAGAGCCTACAACCATATGGTCCTTCCATCCATATTTGGTTGAAATCGGCAAAGTGGTTAATGAGGAGTAGTGTTTTATAGCAAAGGTTGATGGACAGACGTCGGACGATGGACGTCGGGTGACCGCCACGGCATAAGCTCACTTGACCCTTTGGGCCAGGTGATCTCATAATCCTTTTTTTATCTGGTCGCCGTGGCCTTGACCTTTTAACCCCAAATTTATCACAGCTTCAGGACCCCATGGGCAGCCTTCCTCCCAAGGTTGATTACCATATACCAAAAACTCTTGCCCTTACATCCCGGAATAAGCATTTGTCGCTGACTGACTGACCGATCCATCTATCTCACATTGCTTGAAGTCCATGACATTTTGCAAATATCAACAACGCTGATGTAATGACAGATTCAAAACAATGAGTGTATAACTGCATATATATGATTTTGATCTAGCAAATGCTTACTTATTGACCTACATGTACATTCCTTAGTACATTAGGAATTGTAGTTGATGTAGTATTATAAAATCTGGAATGGATTAGGAAATGCTCAGCAAACCAGACAGAATGCTTTACAGGTGTATGACATGCAGCTTTGCATGTAATATAACACTGTATTGTATAGTCAGCATGCAGGAGCTCATTCATTTATCTTTGACATAGGTTGACGGAGTCAGCGTTGTTGATATTTTCAAGTGTGTTGGACTGAGTGCACAGTGAAATAGATGGTTTGTGAGCGCGAATAATTATAAGTCCATGGTTTATACGAGTAGGACGGGATGTGGGGTGGTAGAACTATGGGGCATGGCACGCATGCACGCACGCACACACGCACGCACGCACACACGCACGCACACACACACACACACCCAGGTGCATATGCACACACACATACTCTATGATGCACATAAATGCATGTACGCATATAGACATGCACGCATGCACATAGACAGGCAAGCAGAATCACATGCATGCATGCATGCATATACATATGTATGTACATCCACACACCATGCTGCATGCATGCACATACCACAGCTGAATGCAGGGTTGAATGTACTGAATGACCCGCCTTCCTCTTTCAGAACACTACCAGTTTGGGCAACGTGGGCCGATTACATAAACTCTACACATCTGCCTTCGATAGCATGTGTGGAGTGACAACGCTAAAACATCGGACAAAATACTTACTCACAGGTAGGCATAAATGATGCATCAATTCTCTACATATGGAAGGTCATGTGAAGCCCAATGTTTATAAACTGAATGTCAAGTTTTCCAGCTAGAGACCAACTCTGGCATATGCTGGTAACAAGATGGGCGTTATATAATCAGCTAATAGCTGAGCCAGTAGAAAGTGACCTCTGCCATGTGTCTGCAATGGTTTAGAAAATGGTTCATTTGCATGGTGATAGAAGAGGATTTGGGAAAATTAACAACTGGAGCGTCAGGCCCGATGAGCCGATCAGGCCTGACGAACCACTGGAGCATCAGGCCCGCTGAACCACTGAAGCGTCAAGCCCGATGAACCACTGGAGCGTCAGTCCCGATGAATCACTGGCGCATCAGGCCCGATGAACCACTGGAGTGTCAGGCCTGATGAACTACTGGAGCGCCAGGCCCGATGAACCACTGGAGTGTCAGGCCTGATGAACCACTGGAGCGTCAGTCCCGATGAACCACTGGCGCATCAGGCCCGATGAACCACTGGAGTGTCAAGCCCGATGAACTACTGGAGCGCCAGGCCCAATGAACCACTGGAGTGTCAGGCCTGATGAACCACTGGAGTGTCAGGCCTGCTGAACAACTGGAGCATCAGGCCTGACGAACCACTGGAGCATCAGGCCCGCTGAACCACTGAAGCGTCAAGCCCGATGAACCACTGGAGCATCAGGCCCGATGACCTACTGGAGCGCCAGGCCCGATGAACCACTGGAGCATCAGACCCGATGAACCACTGGAGCGTCAGGCCCGATGAACCTCTGGAGTGTCAGGCCCGATGAGAGTGTCAGGCCCGATGAACCACTGGAGTGTCAGGCCCAATGAACTACTGGAGCGACAGGCCCAATGAACCACTGGAGTGACAGGCCCAATGAACCACTGGAGTGCCAGGCCGGATGAACCACTGGAGCATCGGGCCCAAGGAGAGCCATTCATTCCAATGGTAATTCTTCCTTAAAATAGTCTTCTCCTGGCCTGCAAAAGCTCATTAACTCTAATGGCCACCAGTCTATGTAGTGGTCATGGGGAATGTCCATTTGCAGGCCAAGAGTAAACTAGTTTAAAAAATTTACCACTGCAATGAGCCAGTCATACCAGTGGTAAATTTTCAGAAATAGTCCTCTCCTGGCATGCAAATAGACATTAAATATGCAAACATTTTGATTCCTTTACAAATCTTTAGCATTTACAGATTAACATGTATCATTGAGTAAATCATGACTCTCTGAGCAAACATTATCTATCATTGCTCTTCTTTCTTATTCTTGGCGACAATTTTAAGGTATTATCTCCTCCTACCGGCCAGTGTTATACAATCAACTCCAAACTTGGTAAACTGCTAGGACCAATTCATGAGCAGGGTGTATTATTTTTCTTATGGATCCTTCCATTGGCTTCCAATCGGTTTCCATGCCCAATAAGGAGCCATAGGAAATACTTGAGAATTTCACCATGAATCTTTGAACTGCCGGTACATCTAGAGCTTTTATCAGATCACCATCAAACCTGTCTAGGATATTGCCTTTGGAGTGCCAAAGAAGCCTGATTTATTTTTTGGGTCAAAGGTCAAGGTTACCTAGATCTATAAGGTGTAAAGTTTACCAGTTTTAGTTTTTTGCAGAAATTACCTCCCTTTAATGTGCAATTGACATATTCGAATCTACTTATGACATGAATTGGGGCACAGACACCCATTTTGGTGAAATTTATCAGTTTTCATTTTGGTAGGAATGAAAACCCGTTACAAAGAAAAGTTGAAAACATGTTGCTTAAATGGCCATCAAAATATATTTTGGTCCGATTGACAACTTCCTGTCAATTTTGACAACTTATTGACTGGATTTTATATCAATTTTAAATTGGTGCCATCCACTGTTTTTTTAAACCTGTTTGTTTTCGTGCCAAAGCGCCACCTATATGAAATGCATTGGAATACATGGGAGTGACACCTGAACCATGTTTTCTGAATCTCCTAGAGTTTTTCACAAATCAAGGGATCTATTGCTAGCTAAGCTCTGCTCACATTTTTACGCATATTGCAATCAATTTGAAAAGTTCAAACCTAAAGCCGCAGAATCAATATTTGAAGCTTAATATACAGGCAAGCTGTTGAATATTTTAAAACTAATTTGACTGACATCTGCTTCTGCCATAGGTAGCAACAGCTCCCAGGCAAATCGGTTATTGCTTTGAGTGATCACGACTGCTTATTTAGGAATAATCGTGATTACTCGATTAATCAGCATGGATACAAATTACCCAGACACAACAGTATTTAGAAACGTCCATTTGCAGGTTAAGAGAAGACGATTTTTGAATATGTATCAAGCCAGTGATACCTTTTCAAAAATTGTCTTCTCATCGCCTGCAAATGGACATACACTTTCTAAGCAAAATATAAATTTTCCTGACTGTTCACATTAAAGAGTAATTAAAAGGTAGGTTTTGAAATATTTAATGCAGTAGAAACTATTCATGGTTATTCGCTTATTTAATTTTTAATCATATGAATTCATGATTAAAAAATAATCTTGATTTTCGATCCAATCACGTAATCGTGCAAGTCTAACTTGAGTGTCAGATCCGCTCTCTCCATTGACTTAATGCTTTGTAGATGTCTAGGACCAGTTAGCCACTAGTGGCTGCTCCAAACAGAAGGTGTGAAGTAACTAGATTTCTAGATACACACCTTGTACCATCGCTATCTCAGGACAGTCAAGATGTAAATCTGGCACAGAGATAACCAGCATAAAACTAGGTAACTTTCCAAAATAAAATCCTTGGCAGTCAGACAAGTGCAGACATAGTAATTTCCATCTGTAGAAATGAGTTACAGATATTTGCTGTTCTGACCAAATCAGTTGTCAGTACGTTCTACGAATATTAGAATACACACTTCCATAAGGAGATGTTTACGGAAGTAAAATGAGGCCACTCATTCTCGAGATATACTACAGAGCACACTGATTTACAGTTACTTGCTACTCATTCTCGAGATACACTTCAGAGCACACTGATTTACAGTTACTTGAGTAAATGAGCTCTAGTTATTTAACCAATACATTTTTACACCACAAGGGAGACAAGTGAAGCAAATTTATTATATATACTGAATTATCTGTAAAGTTACCTCCCTTGTGTAACGGAAATTATATTATTACAATATGATCTTCAGATGTAAGCAAAATGTTGCAAAGATATGGAGGAGCTCAGTTTAGCCTCTCCTGTTTAACCCTTTAAGGGTCAAGCCGGCCAAAAACACCCTCTGCAGTGGTCTTGAGGAATGTCAATATACAGGGCAAAAGAAGACTATTTTTGAAAATTTACCACTGGAATGACTGGCTCGATTACTTATTTGAGCTCCAAATTTTAAATAATAATCTTCCCTTGACCTGTAAATGGTCATTCATTAACCCTTTAATCATCAAGCCGGCCTAAACCGGCCTCTGTTATGGTCTTGTGGAATGTCCATTTACAGGCCGAGAACCGAGTCAGTCATTCCAGCGATAAATTTTCTAAAATCGTATTCTCTTGGCCTGTAAATGGACATTCAATAGGTAGATATTACAATTTTCGTGACCAAATTTGACCCTTAAAGGGTTATACCTTTCACCCATAAATTCCCCACATCTCTATCTCAAGGCAGATAAACAGGAAAGCTGTTGTATATTTTGAAACTGGAAACCATTTAATAGTCAAGCCGGCCAAAAACAGCCTCTGCAGGAATGTCAACATACAGGACAAGTCTATTTTTGACAATTTATCACTGGAATGGCTGGTGTGGTCATTGAGACAGGCATTCGCCAGTGATAAATTTTCAAATATAGTGCTTTTGCAACTTGCAAATAAACATTCCTCAAGACTATTACAGAGTCCAGTGTTTGGTTGGTTTGACAATTAAATGGTTAAAATCATTAAAATGATATTTACTGAACACGAGTAGGGTCATGTAACCACGGTAACCAGGTAAATGTGTATAATATTGAATTTGTTATACTTGTGGCAGGCTCGGTGAGACGTGGCGGGGAACTGCACCTGTCCCTGTGTGACTGGCACCAGCAATGGAGTAGGATGACCAGTAAACAGAGGAAAGCCGCAAATCCGCTCTACCAACAACAGTGTGCAAAATGCAAGGTAAGCCATGCTGACTGGGTACCACATCAGAAGGATGGTGAATGGACGTGACTGACTACAAGGTCAGAAGGATGGTGAACGAACGTGACTGAGTACAAGGTATGAAGGATGGTGAATGGATGTGACTGACTACAAGGTCAGAAGGATGGTGAATGGACGTGACTGAGTACATGGTCAGAAGTATGGTGAATGGACGTGACTGGGTACAAGGTCAGAAGGATGATGAATGGATGTGACTGAGTACATGGTCAGAAGGATGGTGAATGGATGTGACTGAGTACATGGTCAGAAGGATGCTGAATGGACTTGACTGGGTACAAGGTCAGAAGGATGGTGAATGGACGTGACTGAGTACATTGTCAGAAGGGTGATGAATGGATGTGACTGAGTACGAGGTCAGAAGGATGGTGAATGGATGTGATTGAGTACATGGTCAGAAGGATGGTGAATGGACGTGACTGAGTACATGGTCAGAAGGATGGTGAATGGATGTGACTGAGTACATGGTCAGAATGATGAATGGATGTGACTGAGTACATGGTCAGAAGGATGATGAATGGATGTGACTGAGTACAAGGTCATAAGGATGATGAATGGATGTGACTGAGTACATGGTCAGAAGGATGGTGAATGGACGTGACTGAGTACAAGGTATGAAGGATGGTGAATGGATGTGAATGACTACAAGGTCAGAAGGATGGTGAATGGACGTGACTGAGTACATGGTCAGAAGGATGGTGAATGGACGTGACTGTGTACATGGTCAGAAGGATGGTGAATGGATGTGACTGAGTACATGGTCAGAAGGATGATGAATGGATGTGACTGAGTACATGGTCAGAAGGATGGTGAATGGACGTGACTGAGTACATGGTCAGAAGGATGGTGAATGGATGTGACTGTGTACATGGTCAGAAGGATGGTGAATGGATGTGACTGAGTACAAGGTCAGAAGGATGGTGAATGGACGTGACTGAGTACATGGGCAGAAGGATGGTGAATGGACGTGACTGAGTACATTGTCAGAAGGATGGTGAATGGACGTGACTGAGTACATGGTCAGAAGGATGGTGAATGGACGTGACTGGGTACAAGGTCAGAAGGATGGTGAATGGACGTGACTGAGTACAAGGTCAGAAGGATGATGAATGGACGTGACTGACTACAAGGTCAGAAGGATGATGAATGGACGTGACTCACTACAAGGTTAAAATACTAAGGGTATCTCTGGATTGAGGGTAGGAAGGGGGATATGGATATCAAATGGATTGAGACTAGATAGGTGGGCTAAGGACATCTCTGGATTGAGGGTAGATTTGGGAAAGGGGTATTTTGGGGTCGAGACTAGATAGGTGAGCTAGAGACATCTCTCGATTGAGACTAGATAGGTGGGCTAAGGACATCTCTGGATTGAGGGTAGATGTGGGATAGGGGTATCTCTGGGTTAAAACTAGATAGGTGAGCTAGAGACATCTCTTGATTGAGACTAGATAGGTGGGCTAAGGGTTTCTCTGGATTGAGACTAGATAGGTGGGCTAGGGGTATCTCTGGATTGAGAGTAGATAGGTGGGCTAGGTGGTATCTCTGGGTTGAGACTAGATAGGTGGGCTAGGCATATCTCTAGATTGAGACCAGATACATGTATGTGGGCTTGGAGTATCCATGGATTGAGACCAGATACCTGGGCTAGGGGTATCTCTGGATTGAGATAGGATAGGGCTTTCTCTGGATTGAGACTAGATGGGTGGGCTAGCGGTATCTCGGGATTGAGGGTAGGTGGGTGGGCTAGGGGTATCTCTGGGTTGAGACTAGATAGGTGGGTTATGGGTATCTCTGGAGTGAGGGTAGATGGATGGAGGGGGGGGGGGGGGTAGGGGTATCTCTCTACCATCTAAGATGGGGAGGTCGTTTTTGTGAAATTAGATCATCTAAGATGGCCGCCAAATCACTTCGTCAATCAAGATCCCACGGGCAAACTTGATTCAGCTGTTGCCCTAGATGATGTTTCCTGAGTTTCCAAGTGGTTTCATAAGATTTTTAAACATGTTTTTACAAATTTGTCAAAATCCAAGATGGCCACTGGCCAAATTGGCCAATCGGCTTCCTTTGAACAAACATAAACTGGCCCGGTTAGCTAATGAAATGTGTTAGTATATCTGCTTCATTTTCTACAGGTGGTGACATGTGGACAAAGCTATGGTGGTCATTGTCCTGAGACTGCAGTCCAGCCTAACCAGTGTCTGTGGAATGTTAAACAGGATCAAGATTCCTGCTATAATTTATACTCGGTATGTAAACATGTCAGCAATGGTCAGTGTAGATGGTCAAGCAATAAGAACTGGAGATCATGCGCATTGCGAAACCCAGTGTTGAAATACAGTATGGTGAAGAAGAAGAACACAAGAACAATGTCCAATAAAAGTAATAATAAGAGGCTTGTATCGGCCCTAAAGGTACGCAAGAACAGAAGATTAATGTCTAATAAAGGTAATAAGAGGCGTATACTGGTCAGAAAAGTCCACAAGAATACAAGAATAATGCCCAATAAAGATAATAATAAAAGGCCTGTGCTGGTCCACAGAAATAATAATGTGGTGTTTAAACGGAAACTAAGAAAAAATCAACTTGTCCGATACAGAGTTAGTCATTCAGTGAAACAGACAAGGCGCAATAGACTGATGCAGAGGGATGGTGTAGCACCAAGCACAGAAAAGCCAGTGCATATGAAACATATTAATCATTATGGAAGAGAGACTAAGTACAAACATAGCACATTCCGCTGGGCTGAGTTATCCAGCAAGTTTGCACAGCTGAAAGCACAAGACAAGCTTCAGCCCAGTGTTCACAGGGTCACTGAGCGTGTAACAAGCAATCCTCATAAAGTTATCAAAGAACAGGTTAACCAGGATCACAGACCTCGCTCCCATTCACGGAGGACCCATCAACCAATCATTTCATCTGCAAGGTTGCATCAACAAAGAACACAACAGCGTTCAGAACCGAGACGACACAGACAATGGTCAGAACTTAGACCACATGGAGGGTCAGAACATAGAACACATGGATGGTCAGAACTTAGGCCACATAGACAGTCAGAACCTAGACCACATGGACAGTCAGAACTTAGACCCTATAGACACTCAGAACATAGACCACATGGACAGTCAGAACTTGGGACACATGGATGGTCAGAACTTAGACCACATGGAAGATCAGAACTTAGACCACATGGGCAGTCAGAACTCAGACCACATGGCCAGAATTTGGACCAGAGAAGGATAATTGACTATGGTGGGCTCATACCATAGAACTAACTAACTAAAACACGATACAAGATTTATTCAATTAATGCACAAAAACCTGAAGCTAAGATATTGTAGATATTGTTGTAATTATGACACATACCAATTATTTTAAGTAAGTCTGTCTTGGAAAATGCCCATTTGCAGACGTATAGAAGATTATTTATGAAAATTGACCTCTGGAATTCCAGTGGTAAATGTTCAAAAGCAGTCTTTCTTTCGTCTACAAATGAACATTTTCTATGAGAAAATTTAAATATTTTTTAACAAATTTGATGTTTAAAGTCTTAAAGCTGAACTGCCAGAAAAAAGATTTAAGATTAACAGATACCATTAATATAATCTTATCAATGTCAGTCTGAGTCTAACCGATGACATTAATACAAGAGGCCAAAGGGTCTGTACCGCTCACCTGGAACATAGACATTTCAACTAGAAAAGCCATAACCTGTAAGTAGAACCATAAGAACAAAGAAGCATTCTATTAAATTTGGCTAAAATTGGTCCAGTGGTTCTCGAGAAGACATTTTAAACTTCCTCTTGCTTTACTATGGGAGTCTTTGACAGGGAAAAAACTCAAGATGGCCCGCAAATCATTTATCCGGCAGGTTCAAGTGGAAAGTTTGAAATCACCATACCCAAAACCTAAACAAAGCCAATTTCTGGAGTAGTTTTCCTGAAAATTAGGTCATCTAAGATGGTCAATGAAGCATTTGGCCAATCACGTTCCCTTGAAGAAATTTTGGCTTTTGTCGATTATGATGTTTCCCCCAAGAGGTATCGGATAGTTTTAGATGTTTTTAAATCTGCAAATATCCAAGATGGCCACCGGTCAAATTGGCCGATCGCCTTACTTTGAACAAACTTGGATACTATGCCCTAAGGATGCTTCCTGCCAAATATAATTGAAATTGGCCTAGTGGTTTCTTGAAGACATTTTAAATTTCCAATTTCTTCTGTATGGGAGCTTTTGGCTCAAGATAGCCGACAAACCATTCATCCGACAGTTTTAAAAATGGCAAATTTGAAATCCTAATACACAAAAAACTATATGAAACCAATTTGGGTTTAACAATCGATCAAATAAAAAAATCTAATATGGCTGCCAACACACACTACATTTTGATTGGCAGCCTTTTTTTTTACACATCGACTTCCCTTGAACAAACATTAATTGCCATTAATCCATAATCATCTCTCCCAAATTCTGGCCCAATCCGTTCAGTGGTTCTGGAGAAGTTATTTTCATGAAAACTAGGTCATCCAAGATGGCCGCGAAACCATCTGGCCATCGTCTTCGCTTGAACAAACCTGGTTCAGCTGTTGTCCTAGATGATATTTCATGAGTTTTGAATCAATCACCTGAGTGGTTTGGGAAAAGATTTTAAAAGACATTTCTAAAAATCGACCAACATCCAAGATGGCTACCAGCCAAGTGGGCTGATCGACTTCCTTTGAACAAACTTGGATCCCTATGCAGTAAGGATCTTTGCAGCCAAGTATAATGGAAATTGGTTGAGTGGTTCTTGAGAAGTTGTTGAGAAGTTGTTCAAAGAAAAATTTGATGGATGATGGATGGTCACCATGGCATAAGCTCACATGGCCATTCTTGCCAGGTGAGCTAAAAGTCCAGCATTTTCAGCAGCATTCGTTAACAACAGTAGCACGTCTCGTCATTTGTTGATGGTTTAAAACAAAACTTGGAAAATATGTCCCTAGCAACATTATCTATTAGATAGATAAACATGGAGTGAATATATCCTAAACTAGAATGTACAGTCGATGGCATGCCATCGCAAATCCCCACGCATTCACACCTTCGAGCTCTACCATCACTTTGACCCAAAACACAACAAATTCCTTGAAATGTAGTTTCAATGGGTAATGGGTTTCAAAATTTCAAAAATTGACTGATACCTAATTTTCCATTTGGCCCTTGGCCACTGTGTGATGAATGACTCAAGAACAAAATAATTTGTTGTACTGTACTCTACTAACTACAAGCTTCAAAACGATATGTGACATGACATTTGATAAAATTTATTTTTTGCCCACCATTTCCCCCACCCATGCCCCTGGACGTGATATCAAAATGCCAATGTGTCATGCACATCCTTGTCCATAGATGTAAATATCCCCTAAGTTTCAAATTTTTATCTAAAATGGTGTGTGAAGAGTTGCGTTACAATGGATTGGTGCCCAATTTTAAGCTTTTGACCCGCCCCTACCATCACTTCGACCCAAGATCAAAATAATAACTTGTACTGTAGTCTACCACTCATGGGCTTCAAAACTATATGTGACATGACAACATTTGGATAAATTTAAATTTGACCCACAGTCCCCACCCCCTGAGCCCCACCTCTGGGGGTCATAACAAAATTTCAATAGTGCCATGCACATCCCTGTCCATATGTGTAAAGTTTCAAAATTTCAAGTTTCTATGTGAAATGGTCTAGGAGTTGCTTTACAATTGATTGGTGCCCACTTTTGACCCTGCCACCTACCCTCAGTTTGACCCATGATCAAGACCTGCCCCTGGGGGTCATGCCAAAATTCCAAGTGTCATGCACATCCCTGGCAATCATCCCCAGTTTCAAGTTTCGATCTGAGATGGTCTAGGAGTCGCATTACAATCGAATGATGTCCACTTTTGACCCCACCCCTACCCTGTTTGACCCAAGATCAAAATAATTCCTTGTACTGTAGACTACTAATCATCGGCTTGAAAATGATATGCGACATGATAACCTTTGGAAAAATTTAATTTTTGACCCCACATTCCCCCTCCCCCCCACCCCTGGGGGGTCATGCCAAAATTCCAAAAGTGTCATGCACATCCCTGTCCATATGTGTAATCATCCCCAAAGTTTCAAGTTTCTATCCGAAATGGTCTAGGAGGAGTTGCATTACAATCAATGGTGGGGGGGGGGGTCTGAACAAAATTCCAAAATCGTCATGCACATCCTTGCCCATAGGTATAATCATCCCCTAGATTTCAAGTTTCTATCTTAAACGGTCTAGAAGGAGATGCGTTACACACACACCCACACACACACACACACACACACACACACACACACACACACACACACACACACACACACACACACACACACACACACACACACACACACACACGGTCGCATCACATAAACCAAAGATGAACGCAAGAAGAAACCAATGGGATTTTAAATTATTGGAGCTGATGGGAAATAAATTTGTGACTCATTTTCTTATTCTTCAATCTACTAATTCAAAATTTTAGATTGGTGTTATGAGTAATATGTTTCATGGAGGTAAGAATCGTGTTAAATTGTCAACATGTTATAGAGTTACAGCCCCTCATTTTAGGTATTGAGGTCTATGGAACCAATTCAGAAAGGCTAGTAATTTTGTGATTTCTTTCTCATTACATAGAAAACATATCACATTCTAGATGTCTCATTACATAGCAAATACATCTCATCCTAGACATCTCATTACATAGTAAACACATCTCATCCTAGACTTCTCATTACATAGCAAACACATCTCATCCTAGACTTCTCATTACATAGCAAACACATCTCATTCTAAACGTCTCATTACATAGCAAACACATTCCACCCTAGACATCTCATTACATAGTAAACTCATCTCATTTTAGACATCTCCTTACATAGCAAACACATGTCATTCTAGACATCTCATTACATAGCAAACACATCTCATCCTAGACTTCTCATTACATAGCAAACACATCTCATTCTAGACTTCTTATTACATAGCAAACACATCTCATTCTAGATGTCTCATTACACAGCAAACACATCTCATTCTAGACGTCTCATTACATAGCAAACACATCTCATTCTAGACGTCTCATTACATAGCAAACACATCCCATCCTATACGTCACATTACAGTGATATGCTGGCCTTACTTTGATTGGAAGCCATTGCTACATACAAAGACAAGATGTTCCAGACAGATGGATACTTGGTAATGAGCCATCCATGCTTGCTGCTAGTTATTTGTTTTTCTCGTTATTTATCGTATCATACTCTTCTGTGTAAGATTTGCTACATTTGTAAAACTTAACGATTGTGACATTTAATTTTAATAGTATGTATTATCTGTATTTGTTCATATTGTGTTTATTGTAAATTAAAATTAAAACCGGTGTATATTAATTAATTAGTGTTTTTTGTGCTTCATATTTAATAAATTAGCTTTATACGATATGTTATGATGAGTCAGGATAATGAGCACATATAGAGGGGCAGCATAACTGCCTCGCTGCTGAAAGCCGTCAAACAATAATTTCAGTGAGAAAAAACGCTTTGAGTTGCTGAATATTTTGAACACAATTTGACTGAAAGTTGTTGGTACCTTAGCCACCAACAACTTTCAGTGAAATTGTTTTCAAAATATTTAGCAGCTCCAAAGAGATAACCCCTAAAATATGTTGTCTGCAAAGACTCCGCAGTCAGACGGATAATAGAAGCATGGATGCTACATGTGTTTACAGCTACAAGCGTTTATGCTGGAGTCATAGGTGATAAGCTCACATTAGGGGCATAGGTGATCAGCTCACATTAGGGGCAATGGAGTACGATAGTCTCAAGCACATGGTTGTTACACAATACAAACCGGACTATCAATGTAAAAGGAAAATGATACTATTTTAAATTGTGTATAATTGCTGAAAGATTTTATGCATGGTGCTAGTTCTCTTACGCCTGTACAGATTAAGATTGGTAAACAAAAATCACAATATTTGCTCAGTATATGTACGTTTGCAGGCCAAGAGAATACGATTTTTGAAAGTTTACGCTGGAAAGACTGATTCGGTTATCAAGCCAGTCATAAATCTTCAAACATTGTCTTCTCTTGGTTTGCAAATGGACAATTCTCAGATTACCTCTCAAAGTTGGCAGAGTTTAGTTCACAAAGTGGGAGTTTAGTTTTTAAAAAGTGGGAGGAGTTTAGCTCACAAAGTGGGTGGTGTTTAGCTCACAAAGTGGGCAGTGTTTAACTCACAAAGTGGCCAGTATTAAGCTCACAAAGTGGGTGGTGTTTAGCTCACAAAGTGGGCTGTGCTTAGCTCACAAAGTGGGCTGTGTTTAGCTCACAAAGTGGCCAGAGTTTAGCTCATAAAGTCGGCAGAGTTGAGTTCACAAAGTAGGTGGAAGCTAGGTCCTAAAGTGGGAGGAGTTTAGCTCACAAAGTGGGTGGAGTTTAGCTCACAAAGTGGGTGGAGTTTAGCTCATAGTCATTGTTTGGGGGGGGGGGGGGTTTGGGGTTGGGGTTTTTTTTGGGGGGGGGGGGAGGAGGGGTGTATGATTAGCTACAACATTCTTCAAAGCAGAATAGAAATTTGCTATGAAACTCACCCAAAGGTTACTCACCATCTCCGAGTGGTTCGGGTAATATGCCTGCTCAATGAGTGGGAAGTTCTCATGACCAAGACGACGCTGGAGCTGGATCAGGTGTGAAAACTGTGCAATAAACAAAGGTTTACATGCGAGAATGTGGACAAGGACAAGACCTGAGTAGTGCTTAAAATACGTAATAAATATTTAACAAGAGACCCATGGGGGCCTGTATCTCTCACCTGGAACATAGGCATTTCAAATAAAAAGGTCCATTGGCTATAAGTAGAACTCTCTCTCTTCTCTCCTCTCCTCTCCTCTCCTCTCTCTCTCTCTCGCTCTCGCTCTCTCTCTCTGGACGGTTTTACCGTAACTGTGGGGACATGATTTTTTTCTCTCATTTTTTGATTTTCATTTCCTTTGTGTTTCTGTGTGCATTGGCAAAATAAAAAATACTTCTAAGATGGATAGCGATTATTACCATTAACTACAAAAAGTGAGAGAACACTGTGGGGACGGTCGCCACACAGAGCGGGGACCTAGTGAGAGAGTCCCCACAAATGTGAGAAACAGTGTGGGTACATACTCTTTGGTTGGCAGGTCATGCATTAGCAGCAGTATGTGGATGGGAGATTACACCGCCGCCTAGTCTGTGCACGTGAGTGTTTATCACATCACGTGTTCGTATGCCTCGCGCAATATATTTTTTACATGAGAGTGTCAGATAATTTTGTGGGGACATTTCAATGTGAGAGAAGGTGAGAGAAATGAAAAAACGTAAAAGAAATCGAAAAACATGAATCGTGGGGACACAAATTCTAAATATATTTTTTGGACGTTTCACGCTTTTGCCGATCGTTTGAGCGACCGTAATTGTGGGGACAGGGCATTGTCCCCACAATCCGAGCATGTCCCCAGAGTGTAGGGTCTAGACATGAAAATGTCCCCGGAATTATGGTGAAACAAGTTCTCTCTCTCTCTCTCTCCACGCGCACATATTCACATACGTAAGCGTGCCAACTACCTAGACAATTGTAATCAGTGGTTGATATAAATTATCATTTAACTAGTTATACATACGTTACTATTTAATTATGTTTTATTATACCCCATCTTGATGTATTTATTAATGTATTGTATTTGTATGTATGGGAGACACGTGTATAAGACTTATGTCTTACTGTGCTCCCATTGAACAAAATAAAATTCTGTTTAGACCAAGTAGAACCCTAACGAGTTGACTACAATTGTACCATGAAGACAGTGGCCATGTTTCTTTATGTATCAACTACCATCGAACAAACCTTAAGGGCCCTTATTCCTTAATCATATCGCCCAAATTTTAGCCCCATCTGTTCACATCCACTCAGCGGTTCTGGAGAAGTTGTTTTCATGAAAACTAGGTCATCTAAGATGGCCACCCAATTAAGCTCCCTTGAACAAACTTGGTGATGGTGTATCAGTTTTGACTCAATTCCCCCAAGCGATTTCGGAGAAGAATATTTTCACAGACATTTCTAAAAATGTGATTAAAATCAAAGCTGGCAAGCAGCTAAATTGACCGACCGACTTCATGTGAATAAGCTTGTATCTTTATGCTATAAAGATGCTTTCTGCCAAATATACTTTAAATTGGCCCATTTGTTCTCAAGAAGACATTTAAAGTTTCCTATTGCTTTAGTATGGAAGCTTTTGGCAGGAAACTGATCCAAGATGGCCACCAAACCATTTATCCTAGCTAGTCTCGAAAATGGCAAATTTGAAATCGGAATACCCGGTAGCCAAAAACCTACATAATTTTGGCTTCAAAATCCATAAAATACAAAATCCAATATGGTCACAAAACACGCTATATTATATTTTGATTGGCCATGTTTTTCAAATCTCAGGAAACATCATCTAAGGCAAGATTAATCAAATGGTTAACCGGCCATCTTGGATGACCTAGCTTTCGCAAAAACGACTTCTCCAGAACTACTGAAGTGATCGGGTCGAAATTTGGGAGATATGATTAGGGATTAAGGGGTATTAAAGTTTGTTCAAGTGAAGTCGAAAAGTAAAAAAACATGTCCACCTTGGACCAATCAAAATGTATGTTCGGCGGACATTTTTGATTTTTTATTTGATGATTTTGAATGAGATTTGAATCGATTCGCCAGGTGGTTTCGGAGATTTTTAAAGACATTTTTTAAAAATCGGCCAAAATCTAAGATGGCCACCACCCAATTTGGCCGATCGGCTTCATTTGAACAAACTTGGATCTCTATATGCTAAGGGTGCTTCCTGCCAAATATACTTGAAATCGGCCCAGTGGTTCTCGAGAAGAGATTTTAAATTTCCAATTGCTTTAGTATAGGAGTTTAGGGCAAGAAAATGATTCAAGACAGCCACCAAACTGTTTATCCGACAGTTTCGAAAGTGCCAAATTTGAAATCACCATGCACAAAAACATATATAAAACCAATTTGGGCTTTCAAAATCCATCAAATAAACAAGAGGCCAGAGGGCCTGTGATGCTCACCTGGACCATTGACATTTAAACCATTTGCATTTAAATAGACATGATGGGTGATTTTTGGAAAATCCAAGATGGTCATCAAAAAAAATTGTCCAATCAAGATTCTCATTTAATATGTTGAAGCCTAGTGTCATAGGATCGTTCCATCCAAGTTTTGTTGAAATTGGGCTATTGATTGAAGTACCATTTTTAAATGGTTCCAGAAAACTTTCAGGAAATCAGAGAGGGCTGCCAAAACATTGACCTATCAAAATTCTGAATAGAATTTGAAGATGCTATGGCAATAGGATCCTTCCAGCCAAATTTGGTTGAAATTGCCCAAGCGATAAATGAGGAGTAGCATTTTATACAAATTCCCATTTTTCAGAAAATCCAAGAAGGCTGCCATCAAAATTCTGTATACATGTTCTGAAGTGTACTGGCCTAGGGTTCTTTCAACTGAGGTTGGTGGAAATCAGCCAAGCGGCTAATGAGAAAAAGCCATTTAACTGATTTCCCAAAATATTCCGAAAATTCAAGAAGTGCGCCAGAAAAATTGACCAATCAAAATTCTGTATACAAGTTCTGTAGCCTACCGCCCTAGGCACGTTCCAGCCAGTCTGATTGAAATAGCTCAAGCAGTTAATGAGGAGCAATTTTTAAAATGATTTTCAATCATTTTCTCGGAAAACTCAAGCTGTCCACCGAACAAATTAACCAATCAAAAGTCTGTACACAATCTCTAAAGCAAACGATTCTAAGGTCCTTACAGCCGAGTATGCATGAACTCATTCAAGCAGTTAATGAGTAGCCTTTTAATGGATTTACAGAAATTTTCAGAAAATCCAAGAGGGCTGCCTGAAAAATTGACAAATCAAAATTTTGTATTACCAGCCTAGTATCCTTCCAGCCAAGTATGGTTGAAATTGCTCAAGCAGTTAATGAGGGGTAGCGTTTTAAACAATTTGCAAACATTTTCTGGAAAATTAAAAAAATTGAACCAATCAAAATTCTGTACAAAAATCCTAAAGCATACTATGCTAGGGTTCTTCCATCTGAGATTGATTGAAATCAGCCCAGTGATTATCGAGTAGGCTTTTAACAGATTTCCCAAAATTTTCAGAAAATCCAAGATAGCCACCAGAAACACGGCCCAATCAAAATTCTGTATACATGGTTATCGAGGAGCAGGCCTTTAAGTGATCTCCAGAAATAGATGGCATAAGAGTTGATAACCCACACACAGCCAGGTTCTATCTACTCCATAAGATACATAAAAATCACCAGGACAACTAAGTCCCTGGAAGACCCATAATAAGCGGTAATGGTAGCCCCCAACTGAAGACATCAGCAGCTTCATAGATGAACATCTCAAAATTAACCTCAATAAGGTTAAGTCCTATATACATGACACAACTGATTTGATCAACAAACTTGAAGCTTTGGCAAAGTCAGCAAATATGCTATCCTAGTGTCACATCACTATATACTAATATTCCTCACCGAGAAGGCATAAGAGCGGTAGCACAATTTCTATAAAAGAATGGAACACCAGGAAACATCACACCACGCTCCCTTTTACGATTACTCAAAATTGTCCAAACATGAAGAAATTTTGAATTCAACATCGAACACTACCTCCAGACAGGGGGTACAGCTATGGGCACCAAAGTGACACCCAGCTTTGCCATAATTTTCATGCCCCATCTAGAAGAAACACTTCTATCAAAAGCCAAACACCAGCCAGTACCATATCTCAGATATATTGATGACATATTTATCAAATGGCCATCAGGCATGGAAAACCTAGAGACAGTCATACAACATATGAGCAACTTGCATTCAACCATTAAGTTTACAGCAGACAACTCTGCCACGTCCATCAACTTCTTGGGGCTAGATGAAAGCCTGACCAAAGCATCTGAAGCAAAACGTGCAGATCTCCTGAAACCTAAACAGAAGAATCCAAAAAACAACAAGATTCTGTGTGTTTTTTACTTTAACTCACAAAGTGAACTAGCTAAAAACTTTTACAGAGAAGCCTCTGTTTGGCTACAGACATAACCCATACCTCAAAGACACTAGTCAAAGCCGAATACATAGACCCAAAAAGGGTGGGAAAACAGGGTACAACCATATCTAACCATATCGAACCATGCACAAAACAAAACTGCAATATCTGCCACAACATGGACCAATCTCACACATTCGGAAGCTCACACACAGGGCTCAAATATCATATAAAAACAAGAACATATTGCCAAACAATGTCATTTATTTACTAACATGCAACAAGTGTTACAAACAGTATGTTGGAGAAACAAAACGTTGAGTTCCAAATACATATTAAGGAACATTTTAGGGATATTAAGAATAAGAAAGACACACCTGTCGCTATTCATTTTAATCTTACCAACCACCATTCCCTAAACTATAGGATCATAGACGTACTCCACCATGATCCTGACAGCACGAAAGCAATGTCTCCCTGCAAGGATCGCAAGAAATTCTGGATCCACTAACTACATTGTATGGATCCCATCGGTATCAATCACGCTGATTCGTAACCATTTAAACTACTAAGGTAGTGAAACTCAATCAAAGATGTTGATAAAAATTGGACAAAATGCAAGATGGCTGACGATCGGCTTCGTTTGAACAAACATGGATCTCCATACCCAAAGGATGCTTCCTGCCAAATATAATTGAAATCGGCTCCCTAGTTCGTGAGAAGTTGTTTAATGAAAAAGTTGAGGGACACAGGACACCGGACAGACAGATGGACGGACAGATGGTCGCCATGGCATAAGCTCATTTGGCCATTCTGGCCAGGTGAGCTAATAATTTACAACGTTCAAATGGGAGATAATTCTTTATCACTAGAGAATTACAAATTATTACTAAAGAATTATAGTATACACAAGGGTACATAGGGAAGATAACTGTTTATTACTAAAGAATTATAGCATACATGTGACTGAAAATGGGGACATAACTCAATTACTAACGAATTACAGAACAGATGAATAGGAAAGATAATGCTGTATTCATAAGGAATTACAGTGTACATGAGACTGACTAGATTGGACCGTCAATGACGCATCATCGCAAATCCCCACTTCACTGCCCACCATCCCCTGGGGGCAGGTGGAACCAAATGTAAATATGCTCTTGAACTCCAAAATGATATGGGTAACTCACATACCAAATTTGGTTGAATTCCATCCAAAGGTTTCCTCTGAAACCATTGGACGGAATTCAACCTAATTTGATATGTGAGTTACCCATAAGATTGAGTACATTTACATATTTTGGCTCCGCACCCAGGGGGATGGGGTTGGTCAAAAGGTCAAAGCGGTGAATGTGGGAATTTGCGATGACACGTCATCGAATGAGCAATCTAGTTACCAAGGAATTATAATGCATACAAGGGTACTAGCTATTTATTATGAGGGAATTACAGGGTACAGGAAAATGAAGAGCTAATTCTTTCTTAAGAAAGTAGTCTACTCGAGGGTATAAATGGTAGACAACTCTATTACTAAGGAATTACAGCATAAATAAGGGTTACTCATCTCATCTAAAGCAGAGACAGATACATATTGATGTGACACACGGTACTATGATGTAATACCCATAATATCATGGTACTGTGAGTAGATTAGACACATAATATCATGGTACTTTGAGTAGATTAGACACATAATATCATGGTACTTTGAGTAGATTAGACCCATAATATCATGGTAATGTGACTAGATTAGACCCATAATATCATGGTAATGGGAGTAGATTAGACGCTGTTAACCATCTGACTGCTTAGTTTCTGCAGACGATATATTCCAGGGCTTATATGTTTGGACCGGCTAAATATTTTGATAATAATTTCAGTCAAATTGTTTTCAAAATATTCAGCAAGACAGGAATTTCTGCTTATAAAAACACATTTAAAAACAACATGTGATGTCATTGTATTGCCTTTGAATACCATAACAATGATAGTTTCCGATGGTTTACGCCAGAGAGAGAATTGCGCTAAAGGCATCAACTTGTCGCGGCTCTATGTATCTGTCTCTGTCTATACTCACCACCCATGGCTTGTCGAGGAAGTTATACATAGACTGAAGACTGTTGATGCATGGGATTACTCCATAATGAAAGCCTAGTAGAAGATTTCTCCAGTCCTCATTAGCATCTCGGACATGTTGCCGAATGAGAATAAAATCTGGTTTAAAAGACCTAGAGACGGAACACATAGAAATATATAAGCATAATTGTTAACTAATTAGCGGTCACAACAGCCAAACCTGGTTTCACCAGTTGTAATGCAAAATTTCTATTTGGATGCCAATGACTAAGCCAGACCGCCCAGACATCAATTGTTTAAACAATAGTCCATTCCCGATGTGCTAATAGACACTGGCTAAGCAAACATGAGATTTTCTTCACCCATGTTGACCAATATAGGCTTATTAGCAACAATAAAGAATTTAACTCATTCCTGACGAAGTCGGCTAAAATCAGCCTCTGCACTCTTTAGGAATGTCCATTTGCAGGCCAAGAGATGATTATTTTTGAAAATTTATCACTGGAATGACTGGCTCAATAACTGAGCCAGTCATTCCAGTGGTAAATTTTCAAAAATAGTATTTTCTTGGCCTGCAAATCGACATTCAATAAGCAAATATTTGGAGATTCTTGACCAAATTTAGGGATTAAAGGGTTACTATTATGTGATAATGATAATGGTAACATGCGCACAAGTTCATACCGATACAACATGGCAGATAATACACCTTGTCTATATGATACAACACAGCAGATAATACACCTTGCCTATACGATACAACACGGCAGATAATACACCTTGCCTATATGATACAACACGGCAGATAATACACCTTGTCTATATGATACAACACAGTAGATAATACACCTTGTCTATATGATACAACACACCAGATAATACACCTTGTCTATATGATACAACACACCAGATAATACACATTGTCTATATGATACAACATGGCAGATAATACACCTTGTCTATATGATACAACACACCAGATAATACACCTTGTCTATATGATACAACACAGCAGATAATACACCTTGCCTATATGATACAACACAGCAGATAATACACCTTGCCTATATGATACAACACAGTAGATAATGCACCTTGCCTATATGATACAACACAGCAGATAATACACCTTGCCTATATGATACAACACAGCAGATAATACACCTTGTCTATATGACACAACACAGCAGATAATACACCTTGTCTATATGATACAACACACCAGATAATACACCTTGTCTATATACAACATGGCAGATAATACACCTTGTCTATATGATACAACACAGTGGATAATACACCTTGTCTATATGATACAACACAGTAGATAACGCACCTTGTCTATATGATACAACACAGCAGATAATACACCTTGTCTATATGATACAACACACCAGATAATACACCTTGTCTATATGATACGACATGGTAGATAATACACCTTGCCTATATGATACAACACAGTAGATAATACACCTTGTCTATATGATACAACATGGCAGATAATACACCTTGTCTACATGATACAACATGGCAGATAATACACCTTGCCTATATGATATAACATGGCAGATAATACACCTTGCCTATATGATACAACATAGCAGATAATACACCTTGTCTATATGATACAACACAGCAGATAATACACTTTGCCTATATGATACAACACAGCAGATAATACACTTTGTCTATATGATACAACACAGCAGATAATACACCTTGTCTATATGATACAACATGGTAGATAATACACCTTGCCTATATGATA
Source organism: Chaetoderma sp. LZ-2023a (assembly GCA_034401795.1). Taxonomy (NCBI): domain Eukaryota; kingdom Metazoa; phylum Mollusca; class Caudofoveata; order Chaetodermatida; family Chaetodermatidae; genus Chaetoderma; species Chaetoderma sp. LZ-2023a. The sequence goes on from CM067371.1 coordinate 13,265,842, forward strand.
CAACATGGCAGATAATACACCTTGTCTATATGATACAACAGGTAATACACCTTGCCTATATGTTAAAACAGGTAATACACCTTGCCTATATGTTAAAACAGGTAATATACCTTGCCTATATGATAAAACAGGTAATATACCTTGCCTATATGTTAAAACAGGTAATATACCTTGCCTATATTTTAAAAACAGGTAATACACCTTGCCTATATGATAAAACAGGTAATATACCTTGTCTATATGACAAAACAGGTAATATACCTTGCCTATATGTTAAAACAGGTAATATACCTTGCCTATATGTTAAAACAGGTAATATACCTTGCCTATATGTTAAAACAGGTAATATACCTTGCCTATATGTTAAAACAGGTAATATACCTTGTCTATATGACAAAACAGGTAATACACCTTGCCTATATGTTAAAACAGGTAATATACCTTGCCTATATGTTAAAACAGGTAATACACCTTGCCTATATGTTAAAACAGGTAATACACCTTGCCTATATGTTAAAACAGGTAATATACCTTGCCTATATGTTAAAACAGGTAATATACCTTGTCTATATGATAAAACAGGTAATATACCTTGTCTATATGATAAAACAGGTAATATACCTTGTCTATATGATAAAACAGGTAATATACCTTGTCTATATGATAAAACAGGTAATATACCTTGTCTATATGATAAAACAGGTAATATACCTTGTCTATATGATAAAACAGGTAATATACCTTGTCTATATGATAAAACAGGTAATATACCTTGCCTATATGTTAAAACAGGTAATACACCTTGCCTATATGTTAAAACAGGTAATATACCTTGTCTATATGATAAAACAGGTAATATACCTTGTCTATATGACAAAACAGGTAATATATCTTGCCTATATGACAAAACACGGCAGATAATACACCTTGTTTATATGCTACAAGAAAACACCATATATCCAAATTATCAGTAAAATAATCAAGAGGCCCAAGGGACCTGCAGTTATTGGCCACTGGCACAAACGAACAAAACGAGATGACTGGAAAAGTTTACCAATCAAATTTCTGTGAAGGTTTTTTTAACTAAAATTGGCCCAGTAGTTAATACGCTGTCTTTCTATGATTTTCTCAGAAATTTGCAGAAAATATCAGATGTCCACCAAAAAAGCAAAATTTTGATTGATTCATGCCGGACATGATGTTTTGACTTATCTCCATGGAACAAACTCTAATCATATCTCCTAAATTTTGTCACAACCTGTCCAGCAGACAGCAGTTCTGGAGGTCGTTTTTGCGAAAACTAGGTCATCCAAAATGGCCACCAAACCATTTTGCCAATCGAGTTCCCTTGAACAAACTTGGTTCAGCTCTTACCCGAACTGATATTTCATGAGTTTGAAATCAATCCCCAAACGGTTTCGGAGAACATTTTTAGACGTTTATAAAAATCGGCCAAAATCCAAGATAGCCAGCGGTCAAATTGGCCGATTAGCTTTGTTTAAACAAACATGGATCTCTATGACCTAAGAATGCTTCCTGCCAAATATACTTGAAATCAGTCTAGTGGTTCCGCTTTAGTATGGGAGCTTTTGGTGGGAAAACAATCCAAGATGGCAAACAAAGCGTTTATCCGACAGTTTCAAAAGTGGTAAATTTGAAATCAGCATACTCAAAAACCGGCAAGAAGATTTTTAGACGTTCATAAAAAGCGGACAAAATCCAAGATGGCCACCGGCCAAATCGGCAGATGTCTATGCCCTAAAAATGCTTCCTGCCAAATGTACTTGAAATCAGTCTAGTGGTTCTCGAGAAGACATTTTAAATTTCTCATTGCTTTAGTATGGGAGCTTTTGGCAGGAAAACGATCCAAGATGGTCAACAAAACATTTATCCGACAGTATTGAGTGGTAAATTTGAAAATCCTTCAAATAAAAAAATCGAAAATGGCAGCCAAATGCGCTACATTTTGATTGTTCCATAGCGGCCATATGAACAAGCTTTAATGGTCCTTAGGCCCTAATGATATCTCCCAAATTTGGGCCCAATTCGTTCAGCAGTTCCGGGGAAAGTTGTTTTCATGAAAACTAGGTCATCCAAGATGGACACCGAATGACTTGGCAATCAAGTTCCCTTGAACAAACTTTGTTCAGCTCTTGCACTAAACTATATTTCATGACTTATGAATCGATCCCTGAAATGGTTTCGGAAAAGAGGATTCTTAGACGTTTCTAAAAATAGGCCAAAACCAAGATGGCCACCGGCCAAATTGGCCGATAAGCTTCCTTTGAACATATACTTGAAATCGGCCCAGTGGTTCTCGAGAACACATTTTAAATTTCCCAATGCTTTAGTATGGGAGCTTTTGGCGGGATCCAAGATGGCCACCAAACCGTTTATCCGACAGTTGCAAAAATGGCAAATTTGAAAATAGAATATGCCAAGACACATATAAAACCAATTTCGGCCTCAAAATGCATCAAATAAAAAAATCCAATATGACCGTCAAACACACATTTAGATTAGCCAATGGTGGCCATGTTTTCTGGCGGATCAACATCCCTCTCCCTCGAACAAACGTTACTGGCCCTTAGTCGCTAAGCATATCTCACAAATTTCGACCTGATCCCTTCAATGGTTCTGGAGATGTTCTCATGAAAACTAGGTATGAATCCAAGATGGCCATCAAAACTTTTGGCCAATCAAGTTCCCTTGAACAAACTTGGTTCAACTCGTGCCCTAGATGATATCTTATTAGTGGATTCGGAGAAGATTTTTAAAAACATTTCTAACAAGCAAGCGGTGCATAATACCCTCCATGATGACAAACCAATGAATGAGAGCTATCAGAAAATATTTATTTCTTCCTGAGACCCATCAGACCAGTCATCCATATGAAGTGTCAAAGCGATCCGTTAAACGGTCAAGGAGGTATCATCCAGAAACCAATTTTCACGATGGTGGCCGCTGACTGGTGGCCATATTGGATTTCAGATTATCGTAAATTTTGGTAGGTTTCTTCACTAGACATATTCCAATGACCCTAGGAAGTGATCCGATAAATGGGAACAGAGATTTCATCCAGAAACCAACTTTCAAGATGGCAGCCCGTGGCTGGCGGGCATCTTGGAGTTCGGATCATCGTCAATTTCGATAGGTTTTTTCTCCAGACCTAGTCCAACTACCCTATGAAGTTTCAAAGCGATCCGACAAATGGTAGCGGAGTTATCATCTGGAAACCACTCTGTCGCCCACCCGCATGCCTGCCTGCCCGCCCACACGCCCGCCTGGACGGACGGTGCCATTATATAATACCCCGCAAAATTTTTGCTTCCTGCCAAATATAATTGAAATCATCCCAGTGGTTCTTGAGAAGTCGTTTAAAGGAAAAGTTGACGGATGACGGACGGATGATGGATGGACACACAACAGACGGTCGCCATGGCATAAGCTCACTTGGCCTTACAGGTCAGGTGAACTAATAATTTTAACATGAAATAGAGATGATTTTATATACCATAAAAAGCATATTTATCAAAAGGCATTAAGTACTTTGCATTAGGCACATATGAAACTCAATCTCAACTCTAAGTGACAACGCACCAATTTTCTCATGACATAATAGCAAGGTATGACATTTATCTACTAGATTAATCCAACATGGAGAGTCAGCAGAGGCTTATGACACCAGCAAGAACAAATACCAGGAGTCACGCAAAGACAACAGTTTATTATGCAATAATATGTTCTATAATAGCAGCACTGCAAATCACTAAATGCCAAACAGCATAAAATAGCACCATAGAACACGCCATTAGCTATCCAGAATTAGAAATAAAATTATCTCATAATCTCTATAATACACATATATTTTGTGAAATAAGCAAAGCAACAAGAAGACTCAGCTTCAGCAGGAATATTAATAATTAATATTGAGCAGGTATAAACCATGCCATACTAAAACTAACTAAACTATAACAAGAACGGTGATGCATACAATGTCTCGCCTGTAAAGGCATGGATAGTGTTGATTGGCAAAGCAGCTTGGCATTGTTTGTTATACACATATTCAGCAATGCACCAACAAACAAGTGTAACCAATCAAACATGGAGATTTTTTACCAAACTGCGGATAGTCTGATCTTTAAATTTTTTCCCAAAAGAAACTAGTAATGATGCAGATAGTACTCTTGCATAGTATAACTCTGCTGTAAAATTTTGTTGATATCCGGTGAGCCATTGTTGAAAAAATGGCCAAGTTCAAAACCATTAAAAAAAATAGCTAAATTGCCTCAAAATGAAATCCATTGTTTGTAGATAACATCCCTGTATAGTATGGATCCCTTCTGTAAAGTTTCATTGAGATCGGATGAGTCAGTGTTGAAAAATAAGTTGATTAAAAAGCCTTAACGAAAACTGCAATGGCAAAATACATGAAAAAAGTCTAAGTCCAAAACCATGAAATAAATAGCTAAAATGCCCCAAAATTAAATCTGTTGTTATGTAGATCACATCCCTGTATAGCATAGATTACTTCTGTAAAGTTTCATTGAAATCGGATGAGCCAGTGTTGAAAAATAAGTTTGACACCTGGCCACTGCCCTCAGATTGACTCAAGGACAAAAAAATTGTACTGTAGTCTACTAACTACAAGCTTCAAAATGATATGTGACATGACCACATGTGCTAAACCTATTTTCTGCCCACCATTTCCCCCACCCCTGCCCCTGCCCCTGCGGGTGATATTAAAATTCCAATGTGTCATGCACATCCCCGCCCATATGTGTAATCATACAGAAAGTTTCAAGTTTCTATCTGAAATGGTCTAGGAGTTGCGTTACAATAGATTGGTGTCCACTTTTTACCCCACCCCAACCCACCGTCAGTTTGACCCAAGATCAAAATAATTCCCTGTACTGTAGTCTACTCATCATTGTTTGAAAATGATATGCGACATGTCAAGTTTTGGAAAAATTATATTTTTTTCCCCACATTTACCACCCCCAGGGCCGTACCCCTGGGGGCATGCCAAAATTTCAAGTGCCATGCACATCACTGGCCATATGTGCAATAATCCCAAAAGTTTCAAGTTTCTATCTGAAATGGTCTAGGAGTTGCATTACAATAGATTGGTGCCCAATTTTGACCCCGCCCCCTACCCTCAGTTTGTGACCCAAGATCAATATAATTCCTTGTGCTGTAGTCTACTCATCATTGGCTTGAAAATGATATGCGCCATGACATTTGAAAAAATTTAATTTTTGACCCAACATTCCCCACCACCAGACCCCTGCCCCTGGGGTCAAGTCAAAATTCCAAAAGTGTCATGCACATCCCTGTCCATATGTGCAATCATCCTTAAAGTTTCATGTTTCTATCTGAAGTGGTCTAGGAGTTGCATTACAATCGATAATTACTGGCCAAAACTGCACTTGCAAAACACATTAAAAAGTCCAAGTCCACAACTGTGAAAACAAGAATTCAGCGAAATTAAATGTCTTGCCTGTCTCCTGCTTGTCACAGTTACCTTTACATTTGACCTTCTGCCCTCAATGTTATCATGCTGCTTCCTAACATTATAGGTAACCATGTATCCAAGTTTAGTTGCAATAGGCTTAACCAATCCTGAAATATAAGCTGAAAAGTTTTGCTCAACGCAAAACTTAATGTCAAAATAACAGAGGTCTGTATCATGGTCACAGTGACCTTGACCTTTGACCTTGTGATCCTAACCTCATCAAGCTGCTTCCTATCATTATAGGTAACCATGTATTCAAGTTCAGTTGCAATAGGCTTAACCAATCCTAGAATATAAGATGAGAAATTTTGCTAAACGCAAAAACTTAATTTTGAAATAACATTGTTCTGTATCAAGGTACCAGTGACCTTGACCTTGTGACCTCAACATCATTATGCTACTTCCTATCATTATAGGTAACCGTGTATCCAAGTTTAGTTGCAATAGGCTTAACGAATCCTGAAATATAAGCTGAAATGTTTTGCCAAATGCAGAAGCTAATGTTGAAAAAGCAGTTCTGTATAGTGACCGTGACCTTTGACCTTGTGACCCCAACATCATCATGCTGCTTCCTAAGATTACAGGCAACTAGGTATCCAAGTTTAGTTGCAATAGGCTTAACCAATCCTGAAATATAAGCTGAAAAGTTTTGCTCAACGCAAAACTTAATGTCAAAATAACAGAGGTCTGTATCATGGTCACAGTGACCTTGACCTTTGACCTTGTGATCCTAACCTCATCAAGCTGCTTCCTATCATTATAGGTAACCATGTATTCAAGTTCAGTTGCAATAGGCTTAACCAATCCTAGAATATAAGATGAGAAATTTTGCTAAACGCAAAAACTTAATTTTGAAATAACATTGTTCTGTATCAAGGTACCAGTGACCTTGACCTTGTGACCTCAACATCATTATGCTACTTCCTATCATTATAGGTAACCGTGTATCCAAGTTTAGTTGCAATAGGCTTAACGAATCCTGAAATATAAGCTGAAATGTTTTGCCAAATGCAGAAGCTAATGTTGAAAAAGCAGTTCTGTATAGTGACCTTGACCTTTGACCTTGTGACCCCAACATCATCATGCTGCTTCCTAAGATTACAGGCAACTAGGTATCCAAGTTTAGCTGCAATAGCCTTAACCAATCATGAAATATAAGCTGAGAAGTTTTGCTAAACGCAGAGCCGTATAATGTTGACATCATCGCTGTCGGAAAAGTGATACCTATGTCTCGCTTTTTCTGCTTCGCAGGCAAGACAATAAAATATTAACAAAGATTATACCGTGACCTTTGACCCCATGATGTCTGCATCAGCATGCTGCTTCCGTTAAATGTAAATCATCATGTATCCAAGTTTGGTTCCAAATTGGATAAGGCATTGTTGAAATATAAGGCAATAACTTTTGTTTAACGCAAAAACTTAACATAAAATATTAACAAAGATTATACCGTGAACTTTGACACCATACACCTGACCTCGTGATGCCTGCATCAGCGTGCTGCTTCCTTTCGATGTATATCTCCATGTACCCAAGTTTGGTTCCAATTGGATCAGGCATTGTTGAGATATAAGACAATAACTTTTGTTTAATGCAAAAACTTAACATAAAATATTAACAAAGATTATACCGTGAACTTTGACACCATAAACCTGACCTCGTGATGCCTGCATCAGCGTGCTGCCTCCTTTCGATGTATATCTCCATGTACCCAAGTTTGGTTCCAATTGGATCAGGCATTGTTGAGATATAAGACAATAACTTTTGTTTAACGCAAAAACCTAACATAAAATATTAACAAAGATTATACCGTGACCTTTGACCCCATAGCCTTGAACGCATGATGCCTGCATCAGCGTGCTGCTTCCTTTCAATGTATATCTCCATGTATCCAAGTTTGGTTCCAATTGGACCAGGCATTGCTGAGATATAAGGCAATAACTTTTGTTTAACGCAAAGACTTAACGTAAAATATTAACAAAGATTATACCGTGACCTTTGACCCCATAACCTTGACGTCATGACTGCTTTATTGGTGGGTTGCTTCCATTCAATGTATATCACCATGTACCCAAGTTTGGTTCCAATTGGATCAGGCATTCCTGAGACATAAGGCAATAACTTTTGTTTAACGCAACGATTATACTGTAACCTTTGACCCCCGTAACCTTGACCACATGGCTTTTTTATCGGCGGGCTGCTTCCTTTTGATGTATATTACCATGCACGCCAAGTTTGGTTCCAATTGGATCAGGCATTGCTGAGATATAAACTTTAACTTAAAAGTTTATGTCGCCGCTGCCGCCGGAAAAGTGATACCTATGTCTCGATCCTGCTTCGCAGGCGAGACAAAAATAGTTAAAATGCCCCAAAATTAAATGTGTTGTTATGTAGATCACATCGCCTGTATAGTCTAGATCACTTCTGTAAAGTTTGAGATCGGATGAGTCAGTGTTAAAAAATAAGTTGATTAAAAAACCTTAACCAAAACCGCACAAATGACGGACGACACCGCCGCCACCAACGACGCTGCCAATGACGACGCCGCTGCCGGAATTCGTGATCCCTATGTCTCGCTTTCTGCTTCGCAGGCGAGACAATAATACCAAAATATTAATGATAACCATTTGGGTGGGATGGGCGTGAATTAACATGATGACCGTTAAGGCGCCAAGATGAAACTGCATCAACTTATTTAGCTATCACTTCCTATTCCCACCCACTCGGATTGCATAATTCAAATGATATACCAATCAGGCATGAGGAAGCTCATTATCAGATGTCAGGGGAAGCACTAACTATAAAACTCCAGAAGGGCCATTATTAACAACAGCTGAGTCTCCACTCTACTTGACCAAGCAATCAATGGCTCATTGTTTAAATGTCTAACATGACCTGGGAACCAGATTGGAGACACAGCTCCCACCAATTACCCCTTCTCTGAAAGCAACAATTAAATAATCTACCCTTTGTATTAATATGCAATTATTGAAAATAATAACCAAATACACCACTCAATATTAGATGAAAATACTTCGCTGTCGTATTGCACCAGTGTGATACAGTTAATATTAAACAGGCATAGATGTATGTTTATACCATATACTCACCTAACCACCTTAGTCGCATTTCTTGTCACTTGTAAATCAACCACGCAACCCGTGTCAGAATAAGCAGCTAAATTCATCTCGCGGAACTCCGCCTTTAAGAAAACGCATTACGCATATTCATTAAAACCAATACAGAATGATAAATATCATAATTCTCTTATTGCAAATAAACCTCTCAAATCTTATCATGATCATTACCACAGATTTCCGCTTAAGGGGCACTGGGACTGATCCCTCCCTCTGGTGGACACCACCTTTAGGACTGCGTTTTCGATCCGTTTCTTGAACTTTTTGAGCATTTGGTGTGATAGCTGCGGAATGGGTAGTAGCTAATTACAGTACCTGTTATTTCTGAACATTCTGATCTGTTCTAGAGCTACCGTTTCTGCACCAAGAGCCTAGCAGCCTTCTCTATCAAACTCTGCCATTGTTCCTGAATCTGCAACCACTTCTCTCACTGTGTATTCAGTGGCTAAGCTGCATATTTTCTTAGTATCTTTTATATACACAGCAGCATCATTACTACAAGGTGCATCTATTCATAGAAATTAACTAATCACTATGTAACGTTTGATGATTTTCACACCTTCACACATTTTTTCAGGCTACCAACATTTAGTGCAAATTTTGGACAGTAACAACACTCACAATTAGGGACTTTCCATTGCTGCCAGTTATTCTACAGCAGGGTGCTTTGGCCACTGTATTGGCTGCTTCTTACATACTACGTTATTTGTTAGTAGCCATAGTGATGTTAATATCAGGTTCTCGTGCTAACCACCCTCATCCATCTGCCCTGAGTCTGATGCACCCATGGATACATTCATAAGTCTCTTATGATGTGCATGGTGTTCTAGTAGTTCAGCGTGAAATTTGCTAGACCATCAACCCCGTCATCACGTCATACATCCAGTGCATGATTGTGCTGGAGGAACATTCTAGTTATATATTCCCCATATAACGTTTTAGCTGCCACACTGACAAATTGAAATATTATTCAGCAGCTACCTATTGTATCATCTTTCAGTCAGTAGCTTAGCCTTAAGATGGGAACCTTCTAAATATTAGGTAATTATAGGTAGGATCTTGTATTGTGCAGGGTGGCAGCAGAAACTGTCCACCAAGTTCTTTGAGCAAGAGTCCTAACACGCTGGAGGCAACCCATTCGTAAAGTGGCACTTCACTCATAGCTAGCGGGTCACTAGCACAACAAACCACGGCTTCCATCATTGGTGACTGTTGTGGATAACCATTCTGCTGCTACCTGCGAAATGCTGGTCTTCATAACCCACTACATTGTTTTACTGCATCATGTTTGTGTGGTATCAGTGCTCTGTTCAACCCTCTACTGCCAGTTCCAAGGACTGTGTCTGTTTAACTACTGTCACTGTAAGGCAGCCAACTCAACGTGATGAGGGAAGCTCAACCATCGACAGTGACTAACACCAATCCAAGCTAGGATAGCGGTAGACACCTGGGGGCATAAAAACATACAGCCAGGCTAAACTGTAGTCTGCCTGAGTAAGATACCATTAGGGTATAATACCCCTCTGAAGCAGAAAGCCCTTCCTGCTCATGCCCAGAAAACCTCTTCTTTCTTCTCTGTCTCAAACAATATCATCTTCTTTCATTCCAACCCACTATCATCCCCACCACCCATCCCACCACCACTTGACCGAATTATGAGTTCCACCCATGAAGCTGTACAGTTTAATCCTTGTGGCATAAATCTGAGCATGAATCCACATTTACTAAGAACAGCCAGCTACTCCGACAACCAAGGAGACCGGCAAATGGTAGCCTGCTCCGCTGGACCAACTAATCAGATAGATGACATGCCTCGTTCTACCCGTCTGGCGGAAAGAAACACTACAATAAACTACATGACTAATCTAGTCACTATATTCACTGAATACAGTGAAGTAATCACATATATAGTCCCTATAGACTGGAGGTCACATATATAAGTGATAGGATTTCCTTTAAAGGAAAGGATCAGAAAACTAACATATGCTCGTGAATGAAAGCTTTAGATAATAATCAACCTATAGGCCCCCCTTCCCAGTAAAATACAGAAACAAATCAGAATAATTAGAACAAGAGTCCCAGTCCTAAGGGGCCTGCGTCGCTCACCTAGAATCATTGGCGACTGGCACAACTGAACAAAATGGGATGACAATTGTAAAAATTTTGCTATCAAATTTCTGTGAAGAAAGTTTAGCCAAATTGGCCTAGTGGTTATAAATTAAGTCTTTTTATGTTTAACTCAAAAATTTGCCCGAAACTACAAGATGTCTGCCAAAAACCGAAGTGAGGTGACTCACGGTGGACAAGGGGTGTTTTACATATCAACTTTCCATGGACAAATTTGAATGCCATCTCGGCCATAATCTTATCAGTCAAATTTTGGCCCAATCTGTTCAGTGGTTTTTGAGAAGTCGTTTTTGCGATAACTAGGTCATCCAAGATGGCCACCGAACCATTTGACAAAGTAAGTTCCCTCGAACAAATTTGGTTCAGCTCTTGCCCGAGATAATATTTCATGAGGTCTGCATCGATCCCCCAAGCAGTTTCAGAGATTTTTAAAGACGTTTCTAAAAGTCGGCCAAAATCCAAGATGGCCACGGGACAAATTGGCCGATCATCTTCCTTTGAACAAATTTATATCCCTATTACATAAAGATGCCACCTGTCAAATATGCTTGAAATCAGCCCATTGGTTCTTGAGAAGTTGTTTAAAGGAAAAGTTGATGGACGATGGATGGACGATGGGCAGTCGCCATGGCATAAGCTCATGCTTTCAGGCCAGGTGAGCTAAAAAAACAGCTAAATACCATTTATGTCATTCTGGCGGGAACCAATTAGTGATGCAGCTGGACCTACGCGCTCTGATCTATGCCGAGCGAATAAACAAGAGGCCCAAGGGGCCTGTATCGCCCATCTGCAATTATTGGCCACTGGCGCAACCGAACAAAACGAGCTGACCACTGGGAGAATTTACTAATAAAATTTCTGTGAAGGTTTAGCCAAGTTTTACTAAAATTGGCCCAGTGGTTAATAAGTTGTCTTTTATGATTTTCTCCGACAAATTTTGACATATCCCCATGGAACAAACTCTAATGACCTTTAGTCCCTAATCAGATTTCCCAAAATTTGTCCTGACCCATCCAGTAGTTTGAAAGCAAGGTCATCCAAGATGGCCACCAAAACATTTGGCCAACCAAGTTCCCTTGAGCAGACTTACTTCAAACCGTTTATCTGACAGTTTCGAAAGTGGTAAATTTGAAATCATAATACCAAAAAAAATATATAAAACCAAATTTGGCCTCAAAATCCATCAAATAAAAAAATCCAATATGACAGCCAAACATGCTACATTTTAATTGGCCCATGCCGGACATGTTTTTTGATGGATCAACTTCCCTTGAACAAACTTTAATGTCTTAGTCGTCCCTAATTATATCTGCCAAATTTCAGCCCAATCCCTTCAGCGGTTCTGGAGTTTTCACGAAAACTAGGTCATCCAAGATGGCCGCCAAACTATTTGACCAATCAAGTTCCCTTGAACAAACTTGGTTCATCTCTTCTCCTAGATCATATTTCATAAATTTTGAATCAATGCCCCAAGCGGTTTCGGAGAAATTTTTTTAAAGATATATTAAAAATAGGGCAAAATCCAAGATGGCCGCCAGCCAAATTGGCTGATCGGGTTCATTTGAGAAAAGTTGAATCTCTATGGAGGATTGTTCCTCTCAAATATAATTAAAATTGGCCCAGTGGCTATTGAGAAGATTTCCCATTGCTTTAGTATGGGAGCTACTGGCAGGAAATGATCCAAGATGGCCGCCAAACCCTTTATCCGCCAGTTTTGAAAATGCCAAATTTGAGATCAGAATACCCCCAAAAATATATAAAACCGATTTTGGCCTCAAAATCCATCAAATAAAAAAAATCCAATATGGCCACCAAACATGCTACATTTTGATTGGCCCACCGTGGCCATTTTTTTGATGGATCAACTTTCCGTGAACAAACTTTAATGGCCCTTAGTCCTTAATCATATCTCCCAAATTTAGGCCTGATCCCTTCAGCGGTTCTATAGAAGAAGTTGTTTTCGCGAAACCGGGGTCATTCAAGATGGCCATCAAACTATTTGGCCAATCAAGTTCCCTTGAACAAACTTGGTTCAGCTCTTGCCCTAAATGATATTTCATGAGTTCTGAATCGATCCCTCAAGCAGTTTCAGAGAGGATTTTTAGAGGTTTCTAAAAATGGGCTAAAATCCAAGATGGCTGCCGGCCAAATTGGCCAATCGGCTTCGTTTTCCTATGGCCTAAGGATGCTTCCTGCCAAATATAATTCAAATCGACCCAGTGGTTCTTGAGAACAAGTTGTTTAAAGGAAAAGTTGACGGATGACAGACGGACGGATGACGGATACACAACGGATGGTCGCCACGGCATAAGCTGACTTGGCCTTTCAAGCCAGGTAAGCTAATAATACCCGCTATATCCGGTCATATAAGCTCAGTTACATTCACGTTAAGCTGATTAGCCACTACTTCAGACAGGTAAAACACTGCCTAGTTTGAAATCAATTTGACTGAAAGCCAGTTTCCAGAAATGGGGTCTATATTCAGTCAGACAAATTTCTAAATATTCAGTGGGCATGTGACCTTGAAAACCAGCAGTGAATTTTGATATCATTTTGACTGAAACTTGTTACTTCCACCAGAAAGTTACTTTCAAATATAATGTTTTCAAAAGGATCAATAGAAGATTAGCAGTAGCGAGTTAATCGCTATACATCGGCGGCCATAGAGAATACTATTCATACCACTTACAAAACTATATTCAGATGCGCTTTCGTTATATTCAGGTAATCCTATGTGATATACCTGCACACGCAGTTGACACACGGCGGAGTGCTACACACCAGCAAGGTCACTAATTGGCTCCAAGTTAAGTGCTCTTAGATTTAGTAAATGCTTTTTCTCAAATAATCCTGATTCATTTCCATTTTTTGCCAATGGTAGTTTATTTAATATTGTATGAAATTACAAATAAACATCATTAGTTATTTCCCTTTTCCCTTCCTTTAATTACTACTGCTACATGCGGTCAGTGAAAGGTCGGTCAGTCGATAGTTAATCACATTTACTACATGCGGTCAGTGGCTGGGTCATCACACTTACTAAATGTGCTCAGTGGATGGTCAGTGAATGGTTCATCACACTACGACATACGGTCAGTGAACGGTCAGTGGATAGTTCTTCACACTTACTGCATGCGGTCAGTGCCTGGATCATCACACTTACTACATATGGCCAGTGGCTGGGTCATCACATTTACTACGTGGTCAGTGGCTGGGTCATCACACTATATATGGTCAGTGGCTGGGTCATCACATTTACTACATGTGGTCAGTGGCTGGGCTATCACTTACTAAATGTGGTCAGTGGCTGGGTCATCACACTTACTACATGTGGTCAGTGGATGGTCAGTCAGTGGTTAGATGTTTATCATAGTTACCTGCTCAACACGTATGTCCCAATCACCGAAGACTTTCTTACCCTTGAAATACTTTGACCTGAAAAAGATTGATACAGTAAATATCAGCGCCTTGGAGAAAGAATCAGACACAGCTGAGTACAAAGTGCGGATGTCAGCTGAGTACAAAGTGTGGATGTCAGCTCTGTACCAAGTGTGAATGTCAGCTCAGTACAAAGTGTGGATGTCAGCTCAGTACAAAGTGTAGATGTCAGCTCAGTAAATGGAGTGGGTGTCAGCTCAGTACAAAGTGTCGATGTTAGCTCAGTACAAGGAGTGGGTGTTAGCTCAGTACAGAGTGTGGATATCAGCCCAGTACAGAGTGTGGGTGTCAGCTCAGTACAAAGTGTGGATGTCAGCTCATTACAAAGTGTGGGTGTCAGCTCAGTATAAAGTGTGGATGTTAGGTCAGTATAAAGTGTGGATGTTAGCTCAGTACATGGAGTGTGTGTCAGCTCAGTACAAAGTGTGAATGTCAGCCCAGTACAAAGTGTGGATGTCAGCTCAGAACAAAGTGTGGATGCAAGCTCAGTACTAAGTGTGGGTGTCAGCTCAGTACAGTGTCAGTGTTAGCTCAGTACATGGAGTGGGTGTCAGCTCAGTACAAAGTGATGGTGTCAGCTCAGTACAAAGTGTGGGTGTCAGCTCAGTGCAAAGTGTGGATGTCAGCCCAGTACAGTGTCGGTGTTAGCTCAGTACATGGAGTGGGTGTCAGCTCAGTACAAAGTGTGGGTGTCAGCTAAGTAGGAAGTGTGGGTGCCAGCTCAGTACAAAGAATGTGTGTCAGCTCAGTACAAAATGTGGGTGTCACCTCAGTACAAAGTGTGGGTGTCAGCTCAGTACAAAGAGTGGGTGTCAGCTCAGTACAAAGTGTGGATGTCAGCTCAGCAATGTTCAAAGTGTGTGTGTCAGCTCAGCAATGTTCAAAGTGTGCTGGGTGTCAGCTCAGTACAAAGCGTGGATGTCAGCCTGGAGTAAAGTGTGGACGTCAGCCTGGTGCAAAGTGTGGATGGCAGCCTGGTGTAAAGTGTGGATGCCAACCTGGAGTAATGTGTGGGTGTCAGCCTTGTGTAAAGTGTGGATGGCGACCTGGGGTAAAGTGTGGGTGTCGGCCTGGGGTAGTGTGGATGCCGGCCTGGTGTAAAGTGTGGATGCCAGCCTGGTGCAAAGTGTGGATGCTGGCCTGGTGTAAAGTGTGGATGTCAGCCTGGTGTAAAGTGTGGATGTCGGCCTGGAGTAAAGTGTGGATGTCAGCCTGGGGTAAAGTGTGGATATCAGTCTCGTGTAAAGTGTGGATGCCTGCCTGGTGTAAAGTAGCATGTCAGCCTGGGGTAAAGTGTGGGTGTCAGCCTGGAGTAAAGTGTGGACGTCAGCCTGGTGCAAAGTGTGGATGGCGGCCTGGTGTAAAGTGTGGATGCCAACCTGGAGTAACGTGTGGGTGTCAGCCTTGCGTAGTGTGGATGGCGCCCTGGGGTAAAGTGTGGGTGTCGGCCTGGGGTAGTGTGGATGCCGGCCTGGTGTAAAGTGTGGATGCCGGCCTGGTGCAAAGTGTGGATGCTGGCCTGGTGTAAAGTGTGGATGCCGGCCTGGGATAAAGTGTGGATGCCGGCCTGGTGTAAAGTGTGGGTGCCGGCCTGATGTAAAGTGTGGATGCCGGCCTGGTGTAAAGTGTGGATGTCAGCCTGGTGTAAAGTGTGGATGTCGGCTTGGAGTAAAGTGTGGATGTCAGCCTGGGCTAAAGTGTGGATATCAGTCTCGTGTAAAGTGTGGATGCCTGCCTGGTGTAAAGTAGCATGTCAGCCTTGGGTAAAGTGTGGGTGTCAGCCTGGTGTAAAGTGTGGATGCCGGCCTGGGGTAAAGTGTGGATGTCAGCCTGGTGTAAAGTGTGTATGTCAGCCTGGTGTAAAGTGTGGATGTCAGCCTGGGGTAAAGTGTGGGTGTCAGCCTGGGGTAAAGTGTGGGTGTCAGCTCAGCGCAGTTTGTGCCAGTTTGGTGCACAGCGTGAGCTCCTCTTGGATTTGAAATGGTGGTGATTTCCTAAACCAATTAACTGTTCAATGGTCAGAAGAGCACCCTAACGGGCTAAATAAAGGTCCATTTACAGGCAATGAGATAATGCATTTTTGTGATAACCATCAACATAACTTGATATTAGATGTGTTGTGGAATATTAACATATACTAAAAGTAATATGTTTAATGGAATTGCATAATTCTTATAGAAATTTTCTAAAACAACATAACCGTTGAGAACTAGACTGGAGGCCTAGATTCAAAGTAGCATTTGGTGCCAACTAGATACAAAATATTAGATGGTTACCTAATACTAACTTACACTAGTCAAACTAAAAGTAGATATTATTTATTATTTTATTTTTGTTAAAAATTACATCTTAAAACATTCAGCTCTAAGAGACAGTTGATTGCCAATGTAGGCATCCAATATTAAGATGACAGGTCAGCTTTAAGTGAGCGTCAATAGATTATGTATCTATCATTAAGATGATCAGTCCGCTTTAAGCAAGCGTAAATAGATCATGTTATTTATCATTAAGATGATGGGTCAGCTTTAAGTGAACATCAATAGATCATGTTATCTATCATTAAGATGACAGGTCAGCTTTAAGTGAACATCACTAGATCATGTAATTTAGCATTAAGATGATGGGTCAGCTTTAAGTGAGCGTCAATAGATCATGTTATCTATCATTAAGATGACCAGTCAGCTTTAAGTGAACATCAATAGATCATGTTATCTATCATTAAGATGACAGGTCAGCTTTAAGTGAACATCACTAGATCATGTAATTTAGCATTAAGGTGACAGGTCAGCATTAAATGAATGTCACTAGATCATGTTATCTATCATTAAGATGCCAGGTCAGCTTTAAGTGAACGTCAATAGATCATGTTATCTATCATAAAGATGACAGGTCAGCTTTAAGTGAACGTCAATAGATCATGTTATTTATCATTAAGATGACAGGTCAGCTTTAAGCGATGATAGACTATGGTAATTAATCATGTTATCCAGCATCATTTGACGACAAGTTAGCTTTCAGAGATGATTCTGAGTGTTACAATAGAGTATTATCCATAAAAGTGAATAAAAGTGACACCAGAGACAAAAGTTACCACCAATGTTCAAGGTGTATAACTACTCATGAATAATTTCCATTACTTTACGAGAAATAATAAGCCGATTCATCCAAATGTACATGGATAATTATTAGTGAATAGGGAATAGTCCAATAGATTAATCGACGAATCTATTATTTATCTGGAAACTATCCAAACTCAATTAACAGAATAGTTAGCTATTCTTGTGAAGTGGGTAAATGGCTATATTTAGTCATTCTACTGTTTTATTACTGCCTTTAAGTTAGTGATGTGCGTTTGGTCAGGGTACCTGTTTTTTACAGAAATATATTTCTAACAATTGAGCACTTTTCCGTTCAACTGCACTCAGTGTTTTGGTTACATGGCCTAACCATGACATAAAGAAAATCTAGGATTTATCTTTTTCACGAGATAGATCATACCTACCATCCCAAATACTCTTGATATATAATACTATATATCGCACTAGCTCAATTATAGACAGAATTTAATAAACCACAACTGCCCCTAATAGCAGAGTTAATCAGCTGTCAAATCGGGGCATCCAGAAGGTTGTCATTAGGATAATTATTATAATAAACAAGCTTACAATTAGCAATTAGATACATGACCACGTCTCTGTGGAGTGCACTGGGACTTACCCTATTAGCAAAGCAAGGGATAACAGTCATTAATGCCGACTTATATCCAGCTATACAGTTAAATTTAAGATTATGAGTAGCATATAGATAACAGAGGAAATCAGCTACTACCTGAATAGATGCTTCCAATGGATTAATACATCTTGTTGAGCACCATTCTGAAAATCTCTTGATTTTATAATTATATGCTCTGGAGGTTGACATCCTTCTCGCATTGACCACAAAACTGGCTGCATGCTCAGAAAAGCCATCCTTAATTGCAGATTCCTTGACAACATCCAATCAGATCCATATACCATGATCGGCTTGGCCAATTCGGGGTTATCAGAAACACTTGCAACTCATCCTGTCTGATTTTCTGAAGAATGTTTGGAATGAGGATTGCTGGTGGATATGCATATGCATACATTCCTTCCCAGCTTATAGCTAGTGCATCTGAATCTGGAATCGAAGAGACATATGTCACCATCCTCTCGTTCTTCTTCGTTGTGAATAAATCTATTTTGGGACTGTCCCAATGTTTCAACAACGACCCGCCACACATTGATTCATTTGCCATTTATCAGCAAAATGCTCATCCTTCGACTTACAGAGTATGCAAGGAGATTTAGCCCTCCTGGGCGACTCCATTCCGGTTGCGGTAAGACACTATTGTTGAGTTGTCTGATCGAGCGAGGACAATCTTGCCTGCACTTCCTTAAGGATGTGCTCCAGAACCAATATTACTGTTCGCATTTCCAGCACATTGATGTGTTCTCGAGACTGATCCAGATACTAAAGCCCTGATACCTTTTTCTCTTCCAGGCAATCTTGATGCATTCATGTACATTGTAATCTGAAGGCATGGAGGCGACAACATTGGCCCCGCTAGAACATTTCCTTTCTCTTGACACTATTGCAGGTAGCGAATAAGAGGTTCCATCACTGACACCTTTGAGTAAAGTGAGCCTGTACGCTAGGTCCACTATGTCATGAGAAACATCTGAATAGGGCGCCTTCTTAAGGCCGCCTGAGGGATGACCGGTGCCAGAGAAACCATCAAACCCAGCATTCTCAAGTAAACCAGTGGCAGACATAGCTACTGTTGCACACTGACTGTATGGCAGAAATGAGTGATTCCACTCTTGCCTGAGACGCATAAACATACATGTATCCTATTCCTAGATCGAAGAATGTGTACAGGTAAACAAATTTCTGGGATGGAACCAGATCTGATTTCTGGTAATTTATTGTCCAGTCTAGATCTGTCAGTACGTTGACAACTATTAACCTGATTGGCTTATAAACTCTGTCTTGTGTATGCTTTTAACAGCCAGTCATCTATGTACATGTGGACTGCTACAATTCCCCTGCAGGGGTATGCTGTAATAGCATGGACCACTCTGGTGAAGACTTGTCGAGCCGTCAAAATTCTGAATGGGAGGACCTTGTACTCAAATTCGTGGCCCTGGAATGTAAATCGTCGGAAACTCCTTGCTATTGAAATATGGAAATAAGCATCCTTCAGATCTATGGATGCCATCCACATTCCTTTTATCAACCCTGCCAAAACCGATTTTATCATTTCCATTTTAAAACTCAGTGTATGAATGAATTTGTTGAGTGGCTTTAGGTTGAGATGGGTCTCCACCCACCAGTGCTCTTTGTCACCAGGAACACAGTTGAATAAAATCCCAGTAGATTTGTCTGGGCAGGCTGAATTGCCTGTCTTAAGATGAGCGATTGACCTTGCACCAGGGCAGCTCCAAGAGCCGGCGGAGCCATGGAAACATGTGGGTTAAAAAGTATGGAACCACACCCTCCAAAGCGAATCCACTTCATTAATCTGAGTGATTCGGTATGGCAGGCCACCCGCACCACCAAACCAACCCATTGAGCCGTGAAGGTTACCTCTTTATGGGTAGCTCTGTCACAAGAGGCCTATGGGTATCCACTTCTATGGTATCCAGCTCAGCTGGTTGATCACTCAACAGGATTTCCTTTTCTTCCTGCTCAAGCAGGTTAGACAATGGGTTAGTCAAGGGTGCTAACCTAGCCTGAGCTAGAAAGATACCGCTTGAGGAAGCGGGACCTGGAACATGTGGCTCAAGACCAGGCGCCAAGCGACAGGCCAATCAGTTCCTGCTCCCAGGTCAACAGACTGTTCAAACAACAGGCCCTGTACACTCAGAACTGCCTATGGTTCATGCACTAGAGGAAATCCTGTCTGAGTGCCACTGAGGAATTTGAAGCAGGAAGCATGCTGCCGAACATCTCTAGCATCCAATCTTTCATTGACTTCTTCATCTCACTCATTCTTCTTCTTTTCGTTCGCTGATCATACCGCCAGTCCTAAAGTGACTATCGACATGATCATAAGCGTTAAGTGCGTGGATCCATGGTTTATTAGAGTGCGCCGTGCGGCCTGGAACCTCCGTCTTCAGCACTCAAGGTTTCTGTCAGGGTTACCTCACCCTTACCTCCTTTAGTCACCTCTTACGACACGCAGAGGATACGGAAGGTGTATTCTAAGCCCCACCTACAGGGCAGATCTCACTCATCATCTCTGCCTTGAAGGCCGCCACATCCGACATGGGTGTGGCAGCCTTCCTCTTATGCCAAAAAAACTCTTTCTGTTTCAAATTTTCATTTGATTTCTTTTTCACCTGGAATCACTTAGAATCTCCAGGAGTAGCTTGTGACCACTGATCACAGGTTTTACACCTATAATCAAGGTCCCACGTACCACACCTGAAGCACTCATGGTTCACAAAACAAGTCTTTATGAAGTGATGGCAAGACAGAGAGTCCGGAATAACTTGTAGACATTAAAATTAGTTTTTAGCCATTTCATAAAAAGGAATTAAATAATTGCAACTTAAAATTTTTGAAAACCTTACCAAGAGGAAGTTGCATAGTAGTTAATAAATTATGATAATTACTTATTATTATTATTATTCAAGATTATGACTTTATTTTCTTTTTGGAGTATAAATACTGATTAGTCATTAATGGATAATAATCAAATGATATTGACCCATACCAATACAATAAACAAGAGGCCGAAGGGGCCTGTATCGCTCACCTGTAACTATTGTCACTGGTAAAACCGAACAAAACGAGATGACCTCTGGAAAAATTTACGAATCTAATTTCTGTGAAGAATGTTTAGTCAGGTTTTACTAAAATTGGCACAGTAATAATAATAAGTACCGGTAGTCTTTTATATGATTTTGTAAAAGATTTTCAGAAAATCCAAGATGGTCGCTAAACAAACTAAATTTTTATTGATTCATGGTGGCCGTGGTTTTCTAAGCATCAACTTTCCATGGACAAAGTTTAATGGCCCATAGCCCCTAACCATATCTCCCAAATTTCAGCCCGATCCGCTCAGCGGTTCTGGAGAAAAAATTGTTTTCAAGAAAACTAGGTCATCCAACATGGCCACCGAATCATTTGGCCAATCAAGTTCTCTTAAACAAACTTGGTTCAACTCTAGCCATAGATGATATTTCATGAGCTATGAATCAATTTTTGGAGGTTTTTAAAGACATTAAAAAGAATTGGCTAAAATCCAAGATGGTTTCTGACCAAATTGGCCAATTGTCTTCCTTTGAAGAAACTTGGATCTCTATGCCCTAAGGATTCCCAAAACTGAAATTGGACCAGTGGATCTCATGGAGACATTTTAAATTTCCCATTGCTTTAGTATGGGAATCTTGGGCAGGAAAAATATCGAAGATGGCCACCAAATCACCTCTCCGATAGCTAACTCAAAATACTATGTAAAACCAATTTCGGTTCAAAATCAATCAAATAAAAAAATCCAATATGGCTGCCAAACACGCTACATTTTGATTGGTCCATGGCGGTCATATTTTTTTATGCATCAACTTCCCTAAAACAAACTTTAATGGCCCTTAGTTCCTAATCATATTTCCCAAATTTCGTCCCTTCTGTTCAGTGGTTCTGGAGAAGTCGTTTTCGCGAAAACTAGGTTATCCGAGATGGCCTCCAAATCATTTGGCCAATCAATTCCTCGTGAACAAACTTGCTTCTTGCCCTAGATGATATTTAATGAGGTTTAAATCGATCCACAAGAGGTTTCAGAGATTTTTAAAAATGTTTCTAAAAATGGGCCAAAATCCAAAATGGCCGCTGGCCAAATTGACCGAACAGTTTCGATTTGGATTTCCATGCCCTAAAGATGTTTCTTGCCAAATATAATTGAAATTGGTGCAATGGTTCTTGAATTAATTTCAAGAACGGGCACCGGCTGTACGGACAGACGGACGATGAATGGTTGCCATGGCATAAGCTCACTTGGCCATTCTGGCCAGGTCAGCTGAAAATGATTGTTATCCAGCATCCTTTCACACACTCAATCATGTCAAGACATTGAGCTACACAAGGAATAACCGATAAAATGTGTGTTACATCCCTGGTTACATACCCTATTCCTCCTATTAGAGGCCTATGCCTTAATAGAAACCTACACCCCACATTCAGCAATGTCAGTCGCTAGATTTTCTTAGCACTTTGAAAACGGGAAAAAAACCTAATACAAGCCTACCGAAAACCCAGCATCTTAGTTCGACAAACTTTTTCTAAATATTGCCATTAATAAATAATTTGTCGTTTATTACTTCAAAATTTGTCATAAAAGTTGAAATCCAGTCAGGCCATATGAGGTAAAAATGAACTTGAATAGAAAACATTTCATGCTAGAGATTATTTCCATCAGACAACTATGCTTAATGTATACTATACCAATAACCGCGGGAGTGAAATTATTATGTAGGGCCACATAAAAAGTGTGTTCGCTGTAATAACTATCATTTATTACATCAAAATTCTTCATCAAATCTAACAAAATGGTGCTGTGAAAAAATGCAAATCAAATGATATCAGGAAGCTGCGCATAGATTTAATGTTTAGAGCGAGTAGTCGACAGATTCACAGACCTGTAGTTTTGGACTCGGAACTCGGAAATTACAATATTGTGTGATGGTAACCCAGAACTGTACGTTAAATAAGATCGGGATAACGGGTACCCGTTTGATAACTGCGCATTGATATGAATCCTGTCATACAGGGAAGTTGAGATCGCTTTACAGCGGGTTGCATTCGTGTCTCATATGATTCCATTCGAAACGGGATCGAGAATGCACGAAGCCAGGCCTCTATTTTTAGTTTTGTGCGTTTTAAATTGTGAATAGTCAATGGAATATGATTGAATTCAATGGCTAATCAAACAATATATCACTGAACTCTTTTCTAAATAGATGATTGTGTGAGGAACTTGTGACTCGGTACCTATAATTAGTCTGCTACACGCATGTGTTGGTTTTCTGATGTAATTTCATGGAATCATGGAAATACATGTAGATGTCTAACAGGAGCTTATTAGAAGCCGGTTTGAGTGGGTGAATAACTATTTTTTTGAGAAAATTCCCTAATAGAAGCATACCCCATTTCTCGAACATTCTTCTGGTGAAATTTCTTCACCACAATCCCAATAGAAGCCTAATGCGAGCCAAGATGGTGTTGGCATGAAGTGGGGAAGCTGCATCCTAAGCCCATCTTTTCTATTCTACTCTATTCTAATCCTATTAGTTATAGTTTAGTTTCATTTGATTTATATTCTTGTTATACTATTATAGTCATATATATTATTTCTATAGGCCTATTATCTATTATATATTATATTATATGCCGTCATTCGAAGTATTTCAACTGTAAGTGAGTGGGAGACACAGTAATAAGATAAGTCTTAACGTGCTCCAACTGAAACAAAAAATAAATACCAATAGAAGCCTAGGCTTCCAATACGAAGAATATGGTAGGTATTCCAAAATCCCAATACATTAGCTAGAATCAGGAGCAGGAGAAAGGCTTGACAATCAAAACACTTTTCAAAAAATAATTTTAGAGAAGCCGTCCTGCAGCCTCCCTATCTGGTCAGTACTGGAACATAAGCTACCGTGTCATGTCAGATGTATGCACAAATTTTAATATTTTCTTATTGAATGTCCATTTACAGGCCGAGAGAATACAATTTTTGAAAATTTATCACTGGAATGACTGGCTCGGTTATCGAGTCAGTCATTGGAGTGGTAAATTAAAAAAAATTGTATTCTCTCAGCCTGCAAATGGATATTCCACAAGACCATGTCAGCCGTATGCATGAGAAAGCTGCTGATTTAAAAGTTTGAGGAATGTCCAAGGAAGAGAAGCATACAGGTATCCTTTATATAACTGTACTGCGTCTCAAATAACATTAATGGAGGAATCCAGTTTTAGCTACGCCCTGCCAATCTCTAGCTAAGCTCCACCCATGCTTTGTCTGTGTTGGAATCGATCGATCCCTGAACTGACCATGATTATTAATTTCCAGAAAACTATATTGTAAGCTGTTGAATATTTTGAAACTAATTTGACTAGTGCTGTCACTGCCTATGGCAGTAACAGCGTCCAGTCAAATTAGTTTAAAAAAATTCAACAGCATGTTTATTAAATAGTAGACATACAATTCGTACACCGATGCTTAGTCCATCATAAATTAAGCATTTGTGAGGATCTTATCTACATCATTCATGACGTCATTGATTATGACATCATCCTACATGTCACACAGTTGATTCTGACATCATATGACTGCTGGATAACCTGGAAAGATCCAATAACATGGGCCTAGGACTCAATGGTTGACAGAATAGTACCTAGGCTTGTGCGATTATTGCGTTGAGTGATGGCGATCAGTTATTAAAAAAATAATCGTGATTACTTGATTAATCAGCATGGATACAAATTACCAAGACATAACAACAAAAGAATATCAATGACGAAAATTGCAATGGTATTTTGAAAAGTCCATTTGCAGGGCAAGAGAAATCTATCACTGGAATGCCTGGCTTGATTCCAGTAATACATTTTCAAAAATAGTCTTCTCTTGCCAAGCAAATGGGCATACATTCACTAAGCAAAACGTCATTTTTCATGACCGATCGCATTAAAAAGTAATTGAAAGTTAGGTTTTGAAATATTTTATGAAATAAAAATTATTCACGATTATTCGATTATTTAATTTTTAATCATATGAATTCATGATTTAATACATAATTGTGATTTTCGATTTAATCACGTAATCGCGCAAGCCTAATGGCACCTTTTGTACATATAGATACATGAAAACTGTGAAAACTAGCACGCCTTTATCATTACTTTGTCTTTATTATTATAAAATATGATAACGTATAGTCATTTTATCATCATGAAAAGAGTCACTATAGCGACGCCAACGAATATGGCTAGTGTATACCTGAGATTGAGGAACAGCCACTGTGGTGTCAAGTGTCTCAGCTAAAGTATCCATATTTACTCGAGATTGAGTAAACTAAACTAGCTTAAACACAGGAACTTTGATAAAACAAGGCAAATCAATAAATTGATGTATGCTCCCCGAAGGCATACTCTGCAGAGAAACTGAATAGATAACCCCGAAGGCATATGCTTCAGAGAAAGGTTTGGAAATGTGGCTCAGACACAGAGAAACAAACATATGGAGGCATGGATGAATTGGTGAATGGATAACCTAAGATGCATTCATGACAAAAGAACAGACAGATGCATGGATGGACTGATCTAGTTTGTATAAATGCCCACCTTCTCTCTAGGATGCATTTAATACATATCAAATTTCATGATCATACATACAAAAGTGTGACAATTAGTAATGGAAATGAGGAAACATGCAGCCACAGGAAAGAAAATATTATAACATTAGTAACATTAAGATATCTTACCATTACATTGTCTTTTAATTCTCATCCATGCTCACCAAACTTGGTATGTGGATGCATCATAGGGAGAAGGTGTGTGGAGTATAAAAAGTAGGTGAAAAGTATGTCAGCACGACCTACTTTTCATACTGTGCACACCTTCTCCCTAAGATGCATCCGCATGCCAAGTTTGGTGACCATATGTGAAAAAGTCTTGAAACTATGGCCCGGACAAACATTTTCTGTGATATTCAGTCGACCATGAAAAGTAGGTCAACATGACCTACTTTTCACACTCCACACACCTTCTCACTAAGATGCATCCACATACCATGTTTGTTGACCATATGTGCAAAAGTCTTGAAACTATGGCACGGACAAACATTTTCTGTGATATTCAGTCGACCATGAAAAGTAGGTCAGCATGACCTACTTTTCACACTCCACACACCTTCTCCCTAAGATGCATCCGCATACCAAGTTTGGTGAGCATATGTGAGTCTTGAAACTATGCCCCGGACAAACTTATATATGGTGAACGGACGGATGGATGGATGGATGGACGGACAGACGGACAAAGCGACTACTGGTCCCGCGAAAACTTTTTCAGGGAACATAAAAATTGTCCAGGAAAAAACACGAGGTGCTATTTATTGAAAGGCCATTATTATTTAGAATGACATGTCATTCGGCGCATGCGTGGAAATGCTTCTGGATGCGCGGATTTTACAGCTAATTAACATACCTACATGTATTTTGTGAGTGTATAATTCACCTTTCCATTTTTAGCTATGCCCTGCCCATCACTAGCTATGCTCCACCCACACCTCGCCGTGTTGGGACTGATTGATCCCCAAATGCCATAGCTATCAATTTCCTGAAAACTATACAGGGAAGCTGTTGAATATTTTGTAACTAATTTGACTGGGTGCTGTTGCTGCCTATGGCAGCAACAGCGCCAAGTCAAATTAGTTTCAAAATATTCAACAGAATATTTATTAAATAGTAAAACCAAACAATTTGTACAACAATGCATAGACCATCTTCAAATATGCGTTCATGATGTACTTATCGACGTCATTCATCATGATGTAATTGTACACATTACGCAGTTCATTATGACGTCATATTATGGGTGGGTACTCTGGAAAGGTGGATTGAGCCAGTAGGATAGATTATTATATATCAAGAGTATTCAGGATGGTAAGTATACTCTTGAAGTGAGAATAACTTTGTTCTATGGATGTGCTTAAGTGACATGCTTATATTGTGTTCAGAGAGACGGATTCTTTTCACTCACATGCACAATACAAACACAGACACAGTTTCTATATATGGTAAAAACTAAAATAATTTTAATGCTTTATGGTATGCAAAATGATGCATTTTCATTTTAAATAGCGCATTTACTAGTTTATAAAGCAAAGATGTAGGATTTTGATTTTGAAAATGGTAAACATGTTGGTGCCTGTGTATGCCAGTTATCACGAAAAAGTAGAGTTTGACCAGGTCTAGAGTGACTACAATAAATTAAGTCCTGATCCCGTATTAGGGAGTCCCTTTAGACCTCAGAATAGTAAGATGAGTCCCTCTAGTGCTTGATACAGTGAGCTCGCTTTAGTGCACTTAAGTGAGCACAGTAAGGTAGTGTGTTGATGTGAGTGATTGTACTCACACTTACCAGTCAGTATGTTGATCATCTATGACAAGCAATGTTTTACAGCGATCCTTATTGTACACAGGCTTGTTTGTTGAGGAGAATAATCCCCTGGACAGGCTAGGAGAAGCAGACTTTGACGGAGAACTTGGTGCACTCGGAGAAGGCCCCTTTTTGTTGAAGTTTAGGATAGGTTGACTGTTTGCCTGTTCATTTGCCAACTCACCCTGAAAGTTAAAACAAGTATACAATAATGATCCTGATGCAGATATTACAATAAGAGGCGCAAGGGCCTTAACGCTCACCTGGACCATTACCAGTTGAACAGACATAATACTTTTAATTCGTAAAAAAGACATAAAATACAAAACTGGGAATTCAGTATAATCAATATTTAGTGGGAAATTAATGATGAACACTGACCACACAATCAGATTGAACCTTAGGTTCCATCCAGTCAATAAAAAATCCAATATGGCCATCAAATCCAAAATTTTGATTGGTCTATGAACAACCATGTTTTATCATGGATCTAGTTCTCAAGGGTCCTTCCAACTGAGTTTGCTTGAAATTGGCCAAGTGGTTAATGAGTAGGCTTTTAATTGATTTCCAGAAATTTTCAGAAATTCCAAGATGGCCACCAGAAAAATTAACAAATCAAAATTCTGGATACATGGTTTGAAACCTATCAGCCTAGTATCCTTTCAGCCATCTGGTTGAAATTTCCCTAGCAGTTAATGAGTAGCGCTTTAAACGAATTCCCGCCAGCTTTTTGGAATATTCAAGATGGTGGGACGAAAAAATAGACCAATCAAAATTCTGTATACATGTTCTGAAACATACCAGACTAGGGTCCTTCCAACTGAGTTTGCTTGAAATCAGCTGAGTGGTTAATGAGGAGTAGGCTTTTAATTGATTTCTAGAAAATTCATGAAGGCTTCCGGAAAGATTGACCAATCAGAATTCTCGTTAGAAGTGTTGAAGCTTACCAGGATAGAATCAGTTCACCTGAGTTCCATTGAAGTTGGGCCATTTATATTGGAGGAACAGCATTTCAATTGATTTCCAGAAATTTTTTTGGAAAATTGAAGATGGCCGCCAGAAAAATTGACCAATCAAAATTCTCGTTAGAAGTGTTGAAGCTTACCAGGATAGAATCAGTTCCCCCAAGTTCCGTTGAAGTTGGGCCATTTATACTGGAAGAATAGTATTTTAGGAAAGTCCAAGATGGCCACCAGAAGAATTGACAAATCAAATTCTGTATAGAAGGACTGGAGCCTACCACCATAGGATCCTTCCAGCCAGATTTGGTTGAAATCTGTCAAAGCATAAATGAGGAGATGCGTTTTGAACAATTTCCCGCTAATTTTTGGAAAATTCCAGATGGTCGCAGAAAAAATAGACCAATCAAAATTCTGTATATGTGTTTTGAAACATACCCATCTAGGGTCCTCCCAACCAAGTTTGCTTGAAATCGGTCAAGTGGTTAATGAGTAGGCGTTTAACTGATTTCCAGAAATTTTCATAAAATCCAAGATGGCCACCAGAAAAATTGACCAATCAGAATTCTCGTTAGAAGTGTTGAAGCTTACCAGGATAGAATCAGTCACCCAAGTTCTGTTGAAGTTGGGCCATTCATATTGGAGGAATAGCATTTTAGATGATTTCCGGAAAATTTTCGGAAAATCAAAGATGGCCGCCAGAAAAATTTACCAATCTAAATTCTGTATGGAACTTCTGGAGCCTACCACCATAGGATCCTTCCAGCCAAATTTGGTTGAAATCCATCACAGCATAAAAAGGGATGTGTTTTAAATGATTTCCTGCCATTTTTTGGAATATTGAAGATGGTCGATGAAAAAATAGACCAATCAAAATTCTGTATAGATGTTTTAAAGCATACCAGTCTAGGGTCCTCCCAACCGAGTTTGCTTAAAATCGATCTAGTGGTTAATGAGTAGGCTTTTAATTGATTTCCAGAAATATTCAGAAAATCCAAGATGGCTGCCAGAAATATTGACCAATCAGAATTCTCATTAGAAGATAGAATTAGTCCACCCAAGTTTCATTGAAGTTGGGCCATTTATATTGGAGGAGTAGCATTCTAAATGATTTCCGGAAAATCCAAGATGGCTGTTAGAAAAATTGACCAATCAAAATTCTCTATAGAGGTTCTGGAGCCTACCACAATAGGATCCTTCCAGCCAAATTTGGTTGAAATTTGTCAAAGCATAAATGAGATGTGATTTTAGGGATGGATGGATGGACGCCATGGCATATGCTCACTTGGCCCTTCGGACCAGGTGAGCTATTAATACTTTTTCTCAGTATCACTATCCGGAATAGAAATGGGAACAAACTTCCTTGCGTTAAAACTTAAGCCACATCTGACCAATACATATGAGGAAACAGCCTCGAACAGAATAGCAAACACACAAACAGACAGCCTCTGACAGAATAGCAAACACACAAACAGTTCTTTGATATACGTTAATATATCCAACTGGCTTAATAATTAACAATACACCTACCCCTAATAGGCAGGTAACTAACTGGCAGATCATGGTGCATGCGGAAAGTCCAACTGACACATCACCAAGATATTACAATTAATGGCTTACAATAAGCAACTGCGTAATTTGACCATGCCTCTGTGGGATGGAGAAGCCGGGCCGCTTCATCATGGTAAGTGTTAACTCTCTCGTAAAAAAAATAATACCGGATTTCATTTATTCCACTTCAAGAGTATACTTACCATCACGAAGACATTTTGATATACCCAGAATTTGTAAGAGAATTCGGAGGGAGGGAAGTATGGTTATCAGACTAGCTGTTTCCCTGAAAGAGAGTTTTTGTTTTTGGAGGCACAAAGCATCTGAAATTGCTAAAAAGAGCAACCAGGAAGTGAATAAGTGATCAACTGTTTCGACCGATGTGGCGAGATAACCGCTATGCAAAATATGCTCCCCTCCCTCATTTTAATAGAAGGGAGTGAAAAGAACGATCAATGAACTACACCCTCTCTGTACTAGTGCAAAGTACTGTAGAACATCGAACAAATGGGCTTCACATTCGATAACCCTCTATGTGAGACTGACATAAAACACGACCCATCACCAGGTTAGTTACATGAATGAATGAGCACGTGACACACAGAACAAAACACACATCAGACTGGCCTTGTTTTGAGATTGCAGACATCTTTCGTGCATTTACGATGAGACGATATGTAGCCCCTTGAAAATAGGTGTGACACATGTAATCACTGGCCTCTATTTGTTCACAATTGCCAAAGCAAGAGGGTTATTTGTGTCATGTAAGTAATGGTCAGTAAAGCTCGACTCACAGCGCCATTGGGCTACCGTCATAAAGTCTTCCACAGATACTCGATGGAATAGAGCCATGGAAGCCACTACACCATGGACACTGTGAGCCTTGGTCAAATCTACTTGCCTATCAGTTGCAGATTTGTGGCAAAATTGAATACATTCAGTAATCCACCTTGAGATGTTATCCCTAGAATCCCTGCCACAATGTTCAATGTAGGATAGCCATAGAGAACTGGGGTTCATCCTCCATTCTTCCGTACGTTGTTTCTACCGGAGCGATGCATGGATCGGACAACATGCCTTTGAGTTAGGGTAAAATCTTGTCAAGGCAGGCAGAATAATTGGCTGATCAGAGTATTTCAAACATTGGGTCTGAGACATAAAATTAAGTCTAGGTAGAAGCCTACGATTGAATCACAGTGAGGATTCCTCGGTCTTAATTTGCCGATGCCATTAATTAAAGTACTTAAACTAGACAGTTCATCACTTCCCCTCTTTGTCAACCAAGGAATATAGGTCGTGGGCCAAAATCTGTACGACGACTTTTCTTTGCAACTTTTGTGGGGCAACCTGATATTTGCAGGATAACATCTCACAACTGTCTATTTATATAGTCATTGTTGTGATTATTACTACTATCTGACAACCCGGTTTATCGTGGTTGTTTTTCACATTAATAGTCACAAGCTTCGCATCATAGTTAAATATTCAAGTTCCATTTCACCTCCATTACTTCTTAATATCAGCTATCCTCGATACATTACCAGATAACGTAACAGTCATCAGTATTTCAGATTTAAATCAAAGTTTATTTAATGTTGTATGTTTTGTATCTATGTCATTATAAAGAAAGCGGTCTCTGGAACACCTGTCTGGATTTTTACTATTATAAATGATAATTGCAAAGACAATCTCATTGAATTTGAATTCGCTTACTAGGTTATTATTATTATTATTATTATTATTATTATTATTATTATTATTATTAGACCATATTTCTATAGTGTTCTATTTGAACATCAAGTTGGTTCTAAAACGCTTTACAATTGTAAAACTACAAACAAATAAAAAGTTTAGACAATATTAAAAATATAAACCTAAGCTATATTTAGCCTACTTAAAATACTATATGACAAAATTTACTTTGTTAGTATAATTATGTAGTAAGTTAAAACCACAGTACAGACTGAAACAGCATTTAAAAGGGATAACCGTGGAAGTCTTTAAGAATTTTCAAAGTATGATTTGAAAAGGTGTGTTTTGAGAGATGTTTTAAAGGTGGACAGTTTGTTAGTGTTTCGCAGATACAGTGGCATGGCATTCCATAACTTGGGTGCTCATATTGAGAAACATCTGTTGCCATATGTTTTTGTGTGTGAACATGGTACAGTCAGTGTGATGACTCATTACAACAAAGGGATTTCCCAATTGATCAACTTCCTTATAACTGTACATATGTGGTCAGGGTACCTCTTTCTAACAGGGTTATATTTCTAACAATTGCTCCTTTTTGCATTCTCTCGCACTCGTTGTTTTGGTGACATTGTCAAAACATGTTTATTTCAATAGATACATCATTTTACACAGCATTTGAAGATTTTATCTATAAGTAATTATTTTACCTAACATGTAGTTTGTCATGTGAAAAACATGTATTTTCACTATTACTTTTTTCAGGGTACATACAAATTTTCATAACTGGTAAAGAAATGAAACAAACTGGTTCAGTTTTCGAGTCAGACGACATCTGCCAGTTACTGTCAAACACAGCGTATTGATTTCATCAACATAATAATTCTTTTCTAAGGATGCACCAAAGGGACATGAGGGTGCTTATATTATTTACATATTTAAATCAATTTTTCATGCCCAATCCAAACACGGCCATAGTTTCTGTATATGGTAACAACTAAATTAATTTTAATGTTTTATGGTATGCAAAATAATCCTTATTTTAATTTTAGCATGAAGTATCCAGTTTTGGGGTTCATAAGCACAAATTGCAAATAATTTAATAAATATCATTAAAAGTAAATTGGCTTAACTTGTTTGTGACTTTATCCCTTATACAGCGCCAAGTCAGAAGAAAATCCCTCAAAATGAAATGTCAAAACACAGTACCATTAGCCGATGGTTTACTTCAAAATAAGCAAAAACGATGGCACCCTGTTTCGGTGATACTGCGTACAGGCTCGCTCAAATTACTGTTTCTGACCAATACAGCTGCCATATGGTGCGAAAAATGCTGAACATTCAAAATTGTCAGAATGGGGCACTGTTGTATTGTCATTTTTTTTCCGGGCGATGGTGGTGGAAAGTTTCCTCAGACTGGAGCTAGTTGTGAGGGCTTAATGACTGAAGCATGAAATGGAAATATTATGGTGCTGGTGGTATCCCCCAATCCTGGAGTTCACGATTCGCGGCTGCAGGGCTAGCTGATTCCGGCCATTTCTACGGACGCCCGGCAGTCGTACCTTGGAATCAGAATAGCGCACATCTGGCCGCCGGTTCCATGGGCCGATTCAAGACCCCTGTTGGGTGAGTAACCTATTATATGTAGCTATGTTACTACAAATGGTGTCAGGGAGTACTTTGGGCCCTAAATTAAATTTAAAAAAAAAAATTTTCAAAGTAATTTTACACGATTTTGCTGCTTAATTCTTGAGAAGGATGTGGGCTACTAGAGTAT
This sequence comes from Chaetoderma sp. LZ-2023a, assembly GCA_034401795.1. Taxonomy (NCBI): domain Eukaryota; kingdom Metazoa; phylum Mollusca; class Caudofoveata; order Chaetodermatida; family Chaetodermatidae; genus Chaetoderma; species Chaetoderma sp. LZ-2023a. Next base: position 13,299,211 of record CM067371.1, read on the forward strand.
TACTCGAATGGCGCAAATTGTTCTCCATTTTGAACTTTTGACAACTGCGAAAATTAGATCACATTTTTATCATTTTCAGGTAGGTAAGACTATATTTTAAAGATTTTAAATCAAATTAACCTGATTTTAACTTCATTTTTAATTTCTGATCTATTTTCGTGGTATTTGCATTGACATTTTCCAATTATTTGGCACTCATCAATGCTACAAGTTGTATATCTATTTTCGTGGTATATTTATATGCCATTGCAGGCTATGTCTTGATTCTAACCCCTCCCATAGGTTTACTATGGGATTTCGGATTGCCATCAAATCTGGTTAAAACACTACACTTTTAAGTTATCTATAATGTTTTCAATGTCTACAACATTTTAATAAGTAAGGCTATGATAGTTTTTTTTCGCCATACGAAGAGTGGTAAAATTAAATAAAAGAAATAAATGCGAGCTACCCCTTTTTGTGAGGGGTGAGAATAGGGTTATAGCCCTTTCAGTGTTCCCTATGTAGTGAGCGAATCTACATTTGTCCAATTTCATCAATTTCATGTGCTGAACATTCAAGAATCATTATCAAGGTTATTTATTTATTATATTTATTACAACTACTGTGAACATGAACCACCGTGATATTACTTATTATTCTTGACCCTATTTTTAGACAATACTTCGCTCTCTTCATTTAAAAAATGATGGAGGTGGTGGATAGTGATGTCCATTGCATTAACCTTTGCCGATGACCAAGTATTCCCTTCTGGTATGGTACGGTATACCAGGATTGGTAGGGCTGCTCTCATCTCATTCAGAATAGATGTCGACATTTACATGTATTCACAAATATCACCATTATAATGTCAGTAATCATCCGCATGTTGTTTAATTCGCATCACAATGAATTCCTATGTAAGTGCTTAAGTCTTTTACCAGTCAGACCTGTTGCATGACCAAGATTGCTAAGTGTTTAAGAAACCTTTTATGTTTACTTTGTCTCAGCACAATAGATCTTGGGCATACATATGTTCTTATCAGGTAGGAAGAAATTGGGATAATCGTGGTTATGCTCATTAGGTGATGCCAAATAGCAATTCCTGATCATATGATCTGGATAATGTTGCTAATTCACGGATCCATTTCCAGCTATATGCCTTGCCAATTCGTAGCTAAATTCTGCCCACTTTGCATGCACATTGGAATCAATTTTAACACCTTAAAACATAATTTCCCAGACTAAGTTTCAAGGAAACTAATTTGACTGCAGGTCGTTGCTGCCTATGTCAGCAACAGCAGATGACCTGGATATTGACTCTGTTTTACCAGCATCACTCCCCTAGGCTGGTCCGAGGGGAATACATTACACATTGCCTAGGCGCATGAGGTGTCAGGTCCGAGGAGATGGCCATCGACCAATTCACAAGCACTTTTTCAGCTTCACTCCCCTAGGCGCATGAGGTGTCAGGTCGGAGGGGAATGCATTACACATCTCCATCATGATTTGTCATGTCAGAGGAGATGACCAACTACAAAATCACACAAATCGGAGACAATATCCAGTTATAATTCATCAGATTTTGCACGTTCTACCTATCTTTCTGCAAATATTATCATCATGTTCAGTATTATGAGACTGATGTAATTAAAACGATAAAATGAAATTAGTGCTTCAAATTTTAAGATTCTGCATGACACTAAAGACATTCAACTTGTCTAGAAACCACTATCAATCGTTAACATTATTTTCCATTAATAATAATCATAGTTGTAGTTTTGGCTGTTTAATAGTAATTTTGAACAGTTATAAAACAAGCTGCAACAGCAAAATTGTGATGTTTTATTTTTGTTAATTTTTGGGAGACTTTAAATTAATTGGACACATAAGCACATAGTGGCTTACTGGCTAGTTTAAAGATGGCCTTATGTTCCATCAACAATACTCCTTGAGATGCCAATAACCAACAGGGGTCAATTGCTGTATGACTCACAGAACGTGTTCTTATAATTACGCGTTTTTCAAATGACGCGTAAATGATTGCACGTAATAATGCGTGGTTATATTTACGTATTTCTTGAACAGTGCGTGGATAATTACACGTTGCAAAGATGCGTTGTCAAATGATGCGTAAATTGTTACGCGTTAATCATATGCATTGTATTGTTAATTTTATTTATTGTGCGTCATGACACATGGTCATAATAATGTTTTGTGTTTGTGTATATGGCAAATCCATATACACACTTTGTATAATATGTATATGCATCATATGTTGTAATGCAAACTCATCTATGTATAGTAAAATTCAGTTTAGGTTAGCTACACTATGTCAGTTCTACATTTGTCAGCTCAGATATTTTATAGGGTAGCTCAAATATATAAATATATATTAAAATATCTGGGCTATCCTATAAAATATCTTAGCTTGCCTGTAAAACTATATATCGTTTTACAAGGCCAGCTCAGATATTTTATAGGATAGCCCAGATATTTTAATTCTACATTAGGTCAGTTCAGATATTTCATATTAGGCCAACATATTATATATGCCATATCTATGTATTTCATTTATTAAACGTGTAGCAATTACATGTTAAAATGATGCAATGATGCATTACTTTATAATGCATGATTCGTGCATATTTATAATGTGCATTACTCTATAATATGCATTTAGCAAAGACTGCATAAATCGTGCAGATGTATTTCTTGCACGTACCATTTTATAATGTGCGGAGTAATTGACGTGTTAGTCACAACGTAAAATCATGTTTCTTTCTTCTGCCGTATTATCCGTTCCGTTTTAGCTTCACTCAGATATATTTATTGTGATAGGGATAGTGGTTTTCTGGATTTCCTGAATTTGTAAATTCCGATAAGAGGTATATATCTTATATCATATTCATATATATATTAAGGTTAAAGATGATCACTAAAATTAAAACACTATGCAACATTCATCTAGGTGTTCCTTGAATCTCACATTATATTTTAATTTCAGACAACACTTCCATTAAATTCATGAGCAATTATTCTTATTACTTCTATTTATTAATTCGGCAATTCCGTCAATTTTCTGCTGTGGTGGAAAACCACTGTCCTTAATTTTAGCTAAGGGGTACTATGCTTTATTAAAAATCTGTAACGATGGCCCTCGTCCGGAGGCTGTTGATCTATCCATCTGTTTTATGCCGTTATGTCTGGACAGATGGACATCTATCATGGTCAAAACTTTGGCATTTTCTTTGTATTATTTTTTTTAATATTCTAATTCTTCAGTAGCAGCTGAGCATCAATGCCTGTATGTTTCTTGTTAAATACAACAGTGAACCAGTCTGATTTCATTAAAACAAATTTTAGAAGATAATTTTTACTAGCAATGGGGTACTGGTGACTCGTGTTAAAAATCAAAACGAAACTATTTGTAATAATGTAATGTGTGCAAATTTTTGTGAAAGCTTCCAGTATCAAAGCCCTTGGGTTTCATATTGGGAGTACATTTTTTTTTTAATTATCTTTTTACACATGAATTTTTTATATTGGAAGTTTTGTTTTAACTATAGATTATTTTCAGTAAAATTTTTACACACAGATTATACAATTTTCAATTAATTTGTCCATGTCTAAACTGGCAGCTATGTTTTTTAAAACGGGTGAGAGTGTGGTGCTGGCGGTATCCCGCAATCACAGAGTGATACCAGAACCTCGTTCAGAAAGGGACACCTTCTGAACAAACAGAATCGATCTCACTGGGTTAATATGCATGGCTTGATCTCTTTGATCAACCGCCACTCATTCATGAGAGTATTACTGGAAGCTCACTCAGAAACTTTAGAACTCAATCAACATCAATGGACTTAGACAATAGTTTTTAAACATCTGTGGCAGTCCAAATCTTTAATGTGAATAAAATTTAAAATTTTCAAAGTACAATTGAACACTAATCTAAGCCACAGCCATAAGGCCATCAATTCTAACAAATAGACAGATTTTTGGTGGACAGGCAGATTTGTTCTGTGGCCTGAAGCTGACAAACCTTGTAACCGGTCGCCCACTTCACGACGGTGCGTATGATTATTGGTAATATACACAATTATCCTTTGATAGCTTATATTAATTATTTAAATATTAACATGCTTAATCATAACCTTTTTTTTTTCAGCGGTAGATTTTTGATACGCTAGTAGATTTTGTTAGGCTTGTAATTCGGTAGACTTCCATTGGTTCACGATTCCATTAGGTCCCCTCAACTTTTTGGTATTCTTGTAGATTTTAGTGGCAGAAACATTGAATTATCTAACTAGTAACATTATGGCTGGAGTTAGCAAGAGTAGAAGATGGGATGACAGGTCTAACGACAGTCGCCCGCCATCTGCCCAGGCTGCACTAACCAAGTGTTACTACATGATTATACAATGCTTTCACCACCTTGGCATCTTGAATGCTCATGTACGTAGGGGCAGTTTGCCTCCTGGATTGAGCTGGAAACTGTCCGAGTTAGAGAGACAGAATTTCTTCTGTAAACCAGCGATGCCAAATGCCGAGGTCCGTAAGGACATCTTAGCAGCAAATTTGAAATGGGCCATATCTTTACTTCAGGTTAACATTAGTCACTATAATTTCCAGCTTGGTCGTCCTCATCGAAGCTCAGTCCAAACCAAATATCGATTTAGGTAGAGCGAAGACCACAGCAATAAATTGGGCCCGAAATAACTATGGCAGGAAGTTTCATTCTTCATCAATTGATCAGTTTTATGATTTCATCAGACCTTTTGATCCGCATTTTAGAACCTGCCATAGTACAACACCTCCTGTAGGGTCACCTGTGACCTTACCAGGAACATCAACTGCAGGGCCCTCTGTGGCCCTACCAGTCACACCGACTACAAGGTCAGCCTTGACCTTACCAGTCATCCCACAATCAAATCGGAAACGGAATAGGTCACCCACTGAGAGTCCCCCAGTAGTTAAGCGGGTGAATAACCAGTGCTCACCAGTGTTCCCCCTGCAGTCTCCTGGGGTGTATCCGCTCCTGATTTCACTGCCAGAATGGTCACCGTCAGTGTCTGCTCATGTGGATCCTAGTCATATCCCTCTTCCGGTCTCACCACTGTCCTCAGTCGAGTTTCCTCCCCTTCCACAGACAGCAGCTACTGACTGACCTGGTCGAAAGACCAGATCGTCGACACCGAGGTCCAAGCCACCACAACCTAAGTTTACGCCCACACCTAAGCCCAAACCTACGCCTAGGGATACATCCAAAGAGCATAGGTCTTTCTACAAGTTTCGGTTTGTAGTGGATAACAAGAATGAATGGCGCCTGCCTACTCTGAACAAGAAAATTCTGCTGATTGGGTCTACAAATTTAGCTCGTATCAATCAGACACCTCATCCAGATATGCAGGTAGCAATCTATCCAGGTGCTAAGATAAATCACATTAGGAATATGGTTAGAAGATACAATGAGGTCTTCCAACCTCAGCGTATCATCCTCAACATCGGAATTAATGATAAGGATGAACTTCAGCATGACACCTCCCAAAGAATTGAGAATCTGTTTAGCATCATGTGTTTAAAATTTCCAACGGCTAAAGTTCACTTTGCCAAACTAAATTATTCGAAGCACCTGACTGCAACCCAGAAACGAAACATACAATTCGTTAATAGCAAGGTAGAGGCCTAAAGGGCCAAGGTCCCTATCCTGCCCAGCCTCCCCGTGTCTGAATTTCAGGTGGTTGAGGACAACATCCACCGGACTGAGTGCACTGCAAATAAAATGTATAATAGTTGGTTATCGCACCTTAATTTAAACTAACTACGGGCCAGGGTACTAACCACCCAGAAATTGGCCTGGGTGGTAATATTGTTAACCTAACTGGTTCTACATTGTCTGAAGCAGAAAGATCTTTGCTAAATCTTGGGCTAACATTCATACCAACACCACGGGCCAAAGTCGACATAGATGCCCTTTTAGATAATGGCTTATGAGAAATTGAAGAATTTTCTCACCGTGTAAAATTAGCAGACTTATTTCGAAATTCCAAGAAAAACAACTTTCTACTTTTAGTTGAAAAAACTGGCTGGGCACCTAACTCGAAGTTGGTGGACCCTGCGATCCCTGATAGTATAAAAGCTATTAAAGACAGTGTTGAAAATTTAGAATTTCCTAAAAATCATCAAAATTTGTCATATCAAGAACGTTTAGCCGTAACAGGTTTGCGTAAAAACAATGACATCGTTATAAAGCCTACTGAGAAGGGATCTGCTACTGTAATAATGCTTAAGGATAATTATATTCGTGAAGCGCATCGGCAACTCAGTAATCCGAAACACTACCGCAAATTAGACGAACCACTCTGGCAAAATAATTGTGATAAATTTAATGGAATCCTTCAAGAAATGGCTGACAACAAGGCCATAACGAAATAAACAAAATCAAGGATTTCTTTTTTCACAAGAGAGTTGATACTTACCTCCCTAATACTCTTTGATATTGCTAAATATCGGCTTTCACTCAATAAACACTCAGAATAAAAACAGTTAGATGCCCCTACTGGGCAGAGAGTCAGAGTGCAGTCCGGCGGATGCCAGCCCCACCACCGCGCATGCGCAGACTAGCACTTCCTCTGACTAATTTATTGGCTGACACACATGCAACTATTAAGAGCCTGAAGACCGAGCCTCTGTGGGCTGGAGAGGCCGGGTCCGTATTAGGGAGGTAAGCATCAACTCTCTCGTGAAAAAAGAAATCCGTGATTTCGTTTATTTCACTTCAAGAGTATACTTACCTCCCTAATACTCTTTGATATTGCCAGAATTCGACAGGGAATTCGGTGGGAGGGAGGCGAGGTCAAAAGACCAGCTCTTCCCTATACGCTTTTCTGCGTTTAAGGCACTTAAACTTCTGAAACTGTGTGAAAACACAGTCAGGATTTGACAAAACCATCGGTTAACACAAACCGATGGATGAGAGATGACCGAATGTCATATGCGCTTCCCCTCCCCCCCACCCTTTCCTGGGAGGAAGACTCGAATGACCTCCATGTCCCATACGCTCTCTACGTACCAGTGCCATGTACTATAGGACAGAGACGAAAAGGCTCCATTTTCGTATACTCTCAATGATGAACCACATAAACACACAAACCATCACCATATTAATAACAAAGGCTCACGTGACAATACAATCAAGAATGAACAACACATGAACAAGACTGACCTTGTTGAACTTGGCTGCTGACATCATCTTCCCAGTGGTGAAGGCTGATGCAGTCCCAAAAAGTGGTTGTTCCCATTAATTAATTGTGATATATATAAGCAATGAGGAAAAATACACCTAATCGTTTTTTCAAAATCGACAAGGCGAGAGGATTTGAGGTGTCATGGAGATAATGGTCTGTAAAACCTGACTCACAGTGCCACTGAGCAACCGACATAATGTCATCCACAGGGACCCCATTAAATAGGGCGGTGGAAGTCACTATGCCGTGGACACTGTGAGCATTGGCCATGTCAACCTGCTTACCGGTGGCGGATTTATGACAAAACTAGATACATTCTACAATCCACCTGGAAATGGTGTCCTTAGACGCCCTGCCATGGGGTTCAATATATGACAACCATAACGCTGACTGGTCAGTCCGCCACTCCGAAGTACGCTGTTTGTACCGGAGCAGCGCCCGGACGGGACACCATGCTTTAGAATTAGGATCATATCTAGTTAAAGCAGGCAAAAAAATAGGTTGACCTGGATATTTCAAAGACTGATTCTTAGCCAAGAAATTAATCCTAGGTAGAAGCTTAAGGCCTTCCCCTGTAACCACAAAACGGTCCTCCTCGGCTGATAAGGCATGAATTTCACTCCTACGCCTAGCCGAGGCCGCAGCAATTAAAAATACAGTTTTAAGAGTTAACAGTTTCATAGAAATGGAACTAAGTGGTTCAAAAGGCTTATCACCTAGTACCTGAAGCACTAGAGATAAACCCCAAGATGGAATCACCGAGGGATTCCTTGGTCTTAGATTGCCCATGCCTTTAATTAATACATTTAATGTACTTACTTCATCACTTCCCCTATTAGCCAAGCAAGGGATAACAGTCATTAAAGCTGACTTATAACCAGCAATAGAGTTAGGCTTGAGGCTATAGGCATCATACAGGTGACAGAGGAAATCAGCTACTACCTGAATAGATGAATCCATTGGATCAATACATCTTTTTGAGCACCACTCTGCAAATCTGTTGATTTTATAATTATATGCTCTGGAGGTTGACCCCCTCCTGGCTTTGGCCATAAACATGGCTGCTTGCTCAGAAAAGCCCTCCTTAATTCTAGATTCCTTGACAACATCCACGCAGTCAATCGGAACATTGACAGATTGTTGTGAAGGTCCTTGCCCTGGAAGATAATGTCGTCCATCAGAGGCAGAGGAACCGGATTGCAGACCAGAAGGTCCAGCAGATCCGTATACCATGATCGGCTTGGCCAATCTTGGGTGATCAGAAGCACTTGGCACTCCTCCTGTCTGATTTTCTGAAGAACTTTTGGAATCAGGATTGCTGGAGGGAATGCGTATGCATACATTCCCGCCCAGCTGATAGCTAACGCATCTGTTGTGAAAGCGCTTGGATCTGGAATCGGAGAGACGTACGTCATCATCTTCGCATTCCTCTTCGTTGCGAACAAATCAATGTTGGGTTTCCCCCAATGGTCGAACAGACGATCCGCCACACATTGATTTAGTTGCCATTCCGTCGGTAAAACACTCATCCTTCGGCTCAATGAGTCTGCTAGCAGATTTAACCTTCCCGGAATATGAACTGCTTTCAAGGTAATCCCGTGATCCAGGCACCAACAAAGCAGTCTCCATGTCATCATACAGAGACTGGGCGACTTCGTTCCACCTTGGCGGTTTATGTAAGTCACTACTGTTGAGGTGTCTGAACGAATAAGAACAATCTTGCCCTGAACTTTCTGTAAGAAATGTTCCAGGTCCAGGACTACTGCTCTTAATTCCAGTAGATTGATATGTTCCTTCGACTGTTCCAGATCCCAAAGCCCTGATATCGTGGATTCTTCCAGGCAAGCTCCCACCCCTCCATGGAGGCATCTGTATACACAGTTACCGGAGGGTGAGAAGGGGTCAGCATAACCCCCACCAGGAGATTCTCTGTGTTCAACCACCATTGCAGGTGGTGAATTAGAGGCGCCAACACTGACACGTTCGAGTCCAGTGAACCCGTACTCTGGGTCCATTGTGTCATGAGAAATAACTGGATCGGCCGCCTGCGCAAGGCGGCCTGAGGAATGACTGCTTCCAACGAAACCATCAACCCCAGCATTCTCAAGTAAACCCGTGCCAGGACATGACGACTGTCGCACACTGACTGAATTACTGAGATGAGTCTCTGAACTCTCTCCTGAGTAGGATAAACATATCCTGTCTCTAGATCGAAGAACATCCCCAGGTAAACAAACTTCTGGGATGGAGTCAGCTCTGATTTTTGGAAATTGATCATCCAGCCTAAGTCTGTGAGAGTCTTCAAAACAATCTCCAGATTGGCCAATAAACTTCCCTGGGTGTGTGCCTTTAACAGCCAGTCGTCTATGTACGTGTGTACTGCTATGCTTCTCCTGCGGAGGTATGCGGTAATCGCAAGAACCACACGGGTGAAAACCCGAGGAGCCGTGGAAATTCCGAAGGGTAACACCCTGAATTCCCACTGTCTGCCCTGGAATGCAAATCTCAGGAAGCGACAGAAACTCCTCGCTATGGGGATGTGGAAATAAGCATCCTTCAAATCTATTGAAGCTGTCCACATTCCCTTCTCTAACCCCGCCAACACCGAGCGCACAGTCTCCATCTTGAAACTGGACGTCTCTATGAACTTGTTCAATGGCTTGAGGTTGAGAATTGGTCTCCACCCTCCGGTGTTTTTTGTCACTAAGAACACGGTTGAATAGAAGCCCGGACACTTCTGTGCCGGCTGAATTGCTACACAAACTTTGATCTGGATCTCTCGGATTCGGAGTCCAGATTGGCACCAGAGACAGCCGTGATGGCGGGCCTGTCATCCAATCGGGATGATAACCGACTGAAAGCCATCGCAAGACTAAACGGTCCTGCGTCAACCGTTCCCACTCTTGCATGTGGTCGGCCAGCCGGCCTCCCACCAGTCCACCTAGGGAGAGAGGTGGACATAAGGAGTGCAAGAGTGGCACTGTTTCCTTCGCCAGAAACACCGGAGTGGTTCTCACCGCGGTAACCGGCCCATCAGGCACGATTACCATGACCAGATCCTCGCGCGGCATGACCAGCACAGCGCGCACCTCGGTGCGCGGGTGGCTGCGCCTGAGGAGCCTGCGCCCCCCCCTCACTGCTGGCCGAATCGCACACGGCCGAGGCCGCGCTGCGATGGTGGCTGGCCTCTGACCTGGCCACCTCCACCTCGAGCTTGCAGGGGATGGTACGCAGGGGGGTGCAGCGCGAACGCGCTCCCTACGGAGCACCTCAAATTGTTCGCGCAGTGCCCTCTGGTTATTGACCAGAGTAACCGTCTCCTGGAGGTGCCTACATCCCTCACCTCCAAAGAGACCAGGACCTGCCATAGGCGTACGCAGAAGCCTATTGTACAGGTCCTGGGACAGGCACAGGTTATCCAACGCAAACGTGCCCCTCGCCCGGACACTCCTGGTCACCGCCCGAGTCATACAGTCCAGAGCCAGGTTGATACCATCCTGGATGGCTCTCTGGACTGTGACCGGGCTCGGTTGGCGTGATGCGGATGCTGTTACTACCCCCTGTAACAGCTGGGAGACGTGAGACAGCGCCGCAATAGACACTCTCCCACTCTCCTCCGCATCCCGCAACACGGCATCGGTCGAACGCAATGCGTTCGAACACAAAGCTCCCGTGTCAGAACGGGAGCTTGGCCGCGCATCCTCACCCAGAGCCGCGCGGTCATCCACACTAGGCTTGGGCACCACACCGTACCTCTGGTAATCCACGGGCACGATGCGGCAGCGCCTTGCGACCTCGCGAGGGGCCTTCGCGAGACGGCCATTCGCCTTAATGGACGTCTCCGCCGCCGAGAACATATCCACGATATGCTCTGCTAATGGCGGAGATGGCATAGCGCTAGCAGTCGACTTACCAGCTAACCACGGCCTGTGGTCTCGCTGGCTAACCGACTGCTCCACGGGCAGGTCTGGCCTAACACTTATCAGCCATTGACAACCGTCAGGCCAATCCTCCTCCATGGCTAACTGCGAGTGCTCTACTAGACGAGGGCCTTCGTCTTCCTCCTGAGCAAATGCAGCAGAGCTTGACGGCGGATATGCTGACACTCCCGGCAAGCCAGAGCAAGCATGCGGGCCTGAAAGAGCAGGCATGGTAATCTGACTGGCTTGTCCAGGAGCAGGCGCCGTGGTAGAGCGCGGGGCAGATACCGCCCCACCACGGCCCCGGCCAGCACCAGCAATACTCTCGGCAAGCCGAGGTATGCGGAACGACTGACCATCAGCACCGCCCAGGGCCACCTTCTGAACCGTGAATTCTACCTCTGAGTGAGTAGAACCATGGATCATGTCACCTGTATTCCCCGCGAGGGGTGCACAGACATCAAAATCCATGGCCACGTCCTCAGACGGTGACCCTAACAGATAATCCTCTTCTTCCTGGCCAGAAAGATTAGACTCCGTGTCAGCAAAGAGAGCTAACCCGGACTGGCCAGGAAAGGTGCCATAGGAGGTACTGGCACCTGCGGCGTGCAGATACCCCTGGGCTGATAAGCAGCCAGGGGGTTCCAGCGACAGCCGTCCACGACCCCTCGGCGCGGCAAGCTAAGGAAACCAGATTCAGAGGCGGGGATTATCTGCTCTGAAGCAGATGATGAGGACAACAAAGGATTTGGTCCAGGAAGCATGCCACGAAGCAACTCTGGAACCAAATCCTTTATTGTCCTCTTCATCTCTCCCAACATCTCACTACGAAAGGCCTCCACGTCCACTGAGGACGAGGCCTTCCTCTTACCCTTTTTACTCACAACCTCTCTTTTTTGCTTCCTCTCCTCCTCCACAACCTTGTCCTTAGCCTGCAAGCATAAAAATTTGGTCATTAGCTCGCCCCCCCAATGCTTACATACGTCACAATTGAGCAATGGCCCACAGGGGCTACAATGAAAGCAAAGATGCGGGATGAACTTTTCTTTCAGAAAACACCCACAGGACGAGCAACCAGGTCTCTGAAACAGGACAGAGGACGAGGACAATGAGCAATTTAGTTAAAGTTAGAAAACTCAAAACCAAACTAAAAGAGAGAGAGAGGGAAATGATCATAAGGATCACCAATCATCTGAAACCAGCGTTGGACAAAACTTTAATTGTTAGTAAAGAGCAAGGATGATTATGACGTCATTAATCCCAGTTTACAGAAATTAAATCGATCCGAAACAAACATCCAGGTGTAAGGACGAATTGTATTCATAACCAGAACATCTTCAGGATAGATATTCAGACTACACAAACATCAGATACACAATGATAACAATGGCAATTTATAGATAAAATAATTAACATCACCTCATATCATTAACTAGAATACCTGACACTTTGTATAGCCAAACCATCCAACGTGATGAACTGGAACACTCCTCCAAGACTACGCCTCTTAACTCTCTCCACCTTAGGGGAAGGAATTGGATCAAGAGGGCAAAGTGAGAAGACCTTCATACGAGGCCTCCGAATCACTGGACATAGAATTTTTGGTTAGATAACCTAACAGTATTAGTAGGAAATGGAACCTTGGTGGAGAGACACAAACCCTCTGATGCTGTGATGTCCAATACATATCCTGACAGATACCTGTGGACATAAACACACAGAGAGATTAGTATTATATAGCACCATGTTGACATACAACAACTATACTAGGCGCTTATCACGGTAAACGCGATTCCCAGAAACACATTACACCGGGAAAAACTCGCTAAAATATAATAGAAGTCACCTGATGGATAGGTCCTGGGCTCTCCTCCGGCAAAGTCACTCTCTCAGACATCACAACAGGTGTATCAAACTTCTATTAACCGCTTAAAATTGACTTAAAAAGCTAGTGAAAAGCTTGGAGCACAAAGCATGTGTTCACCCTCTGCCAATAAATTAGCAAAGAGGAAGTGCTAGTCTGCGCATGTGCGGTGGTGGGGCTGGCATCCGCCGGACTGCACTCTGACTCCCTGCCCAGTAGGGGCACCTAACTGTTTTTATTCTGAGTGTTTATTGAGTGAAAGCCGACATTTAGCAATATCAAAGAGTATTAAGGAGGTACATGTAAGTATACTCTTGAAGTGAAAAAGCAGTTTAAATACCTTACTGCTAAACGAGATTCAAATCCACGTACGGTTTACCTTTTGCCAAAAATTCATAAACCTATTGAGTCGTGGTCCGACCCTATGATACCACCGGGTCGACCTATTATCTCTGATTGCGGCTCTGAATCTTATCGAATTAGTTAAATTATTGATTACCACCTACAACCAATTGCGAATAGACATTTCAGCTTTTTGAACAACACTGAGGATTTCCTATCCGAGGTCTCCAACATTTCTGTTCCTCCAAACTCACTCTTAGTCACCCTCCACATCGATGCTATGTACACAAACATTGACATCGAAAGGGGTTTGACTTCTGTTCGCAGAGCATTTGATAAATATCCTGATAACAATAGGCCCACTAGCGAAATATTAGCTCTCCTGGAGCTGAGTTTAAAGGGCAATGATTTCGAATTCGCTGGCGAAATCTACCAACAAATCGGTGGATGTACCATGGGTAAACGGTTTAGTCCTAGTTTTGCCAACATCTATGTAGCTGAGTGGGAAGAAGAAGTGCTTAACAAATGTCCTAAGCAGCCCCTGTTTTACCGCCGGTACCGCGATGATATGTTTATGATCTGGAATCATTCGAGGGAAGAGTTTGATGAATTTTTCACTATTTTGAACAATCACGATCCTAACATCAAACTTAAAGCCACCATCGACCAGTCGTCCGTAGACTTTTTAGACGTTACCCTCTACAAAGGTGTAAATTATAACACGAGTGGGTTTCTTGATTACAAAGTATTCTTTAATCCCACCGATTCACATCAACTACTGCATAAGAAATCTTTCCATCCACCTCATACTTTTAAAGGTATTGTCAAATCACAGATTATCCGATTTCACCAAAATTCTAGTGATAGAAAGAATTTTGAATCTGCATGTTCCACCTTATTTAAAGCCCTCAAACCGAGGGGATATTCAACACGATTTTTGCGCAAAATAAAGTCCGAAACTTTTCATGATTTGGAAACTATTACTGATAAGGCTGCCGATCAAAAGCCTACCAAAATTCGTCACAATCGTCCGATTATAGGCATAGGACAATCTCAGAAATGTGGAAAGAAGAGGTGTAAATTAGACCTCTATCTACCTAATCAGACAACATTTGTCAGTTATCAGAACAAACGCAAATTCCAACTTCAGTCTAATTTAGATTGCGATTCTAAAAATGTTATCTATTTAATATCTTGCAAATTATGCCAAAAGCAGTATGTCGGTGAAACAAAATGCCCTTTAAGATGGCGAGCAACTAGACACCTTTGCGATATTAGACACGACGAGGACACCAACGTAGCTCAACATTTCAATCTTCCTTGTCATTCTGTCGATAGACACTTTGAAATTATGCCTATTGAGCAACTGCCTCTTTCTGCTACGCCGAAGAAACTGATAAACAAAGAAAACTTCGAGAATCATTTTAGATTAAGCAACTGAAAACAAAATGGCCGAGTGGCATAAACGTGGACCCTGGTCTTGCTGATCAACGTGAAATTATTCCATTCAGTTTAACATACAATCGAAAAAATGTTGAAATTTCTGAAATTTTGAAAGATGAATATCATAAATTGCAGGATAAAATGAAAGAACCTCTCAATTTGCGTCCAGTGATAGCCTTTAGGAAAAACTCCAATCTACGTGACATCTTGGTTAATTCGAAATTAACTCTTCAAAAACCTTCAGAATGAATGATATATATTATTCATATTTTATAGGCCATACCGCCTCTATCAAACAAACATAACAAATCTCAGACAATAAAATAAATAAAAAATCTCTCCCAACCTTGGGAGATCCTGAGCCAGTGCGTTTAATCATATAACCACTACCTCTATCACCCCCACCCCCTCACCACTGCCATAATCCTTGTCTTGTCTAGTTGTGGTTGCTTTTGCCATTTTCCAGCTGTCAGGTAATACGCCTTATAGAGACTTATTAAAAATTATGCACTAATTTCTTTAGCAGCTTCTTTTAATATTCCATTTTCAATTAATGTCAATAGGTGTTATTATTATGTCCTTTAGTGCAATACCATTGCAGCAGCAGGGAAACTCTGAGTATATATGCAGAGCTACAACACTGTTGTTTTACTACAACGTTGTTGTTGTTGTTGGGTTGGTTTTATTGGCCGCTCACACCTAGGTGTATTTGAGCCATGACTCTATCTTTGCGGTGCTTCCCCGATTGGTTGTGAAATGAAAGTAAAACTGAAATAATCAAACTTAACATGTTGCTAGGGGTGTATGCATTGCCTGCTGCTGCCAAATGAGCTGTTGTTGGGGGTGGGGTGTCAGTGTTGTATGCTGTGCAAAGGAGGGGTGGGAGAGGGAATTACTTTATTTCAATCAGAGGTGGGATCGGGGTGGAGAGCAGTCTAAAATCTAAATCTAAAAACAGAAATCAGACAAAAAACTTGGAATTTTAAAATCCCTATGCTGTAATTTGTAATTATGTTTCTTGCAATAGTAAGCTCACATGCAAATTGCAAAATCAATGCGATTATCTTTACAGTTATCATTTACATAAGTACAAATATAGACATGCGATCCAGCCATGGCTGTCCTTATTACATCATAGATCCAACTAATAAAACATTAAATAAACGGTGATTTTGCTAACTATATAAATGTACAGCGTTGCATCCCTAGCCGAAATTCATTATAAACTACTTAGTTGGTTTTAATTGCTTATTTCTAATTGATGTGCAAGGGAAACATGGGAACATTTGTGATTTAGAGAGGGCATGACCTGAAGATGTTATCCTGCAAATATTAGGTTGCCCAGCAAAAGTTGCAATGGAATCATTTTTTGAGGCACACTTTGGGGTTCATTCAGCCTATAGCCTAATAGCAGTCATTAAAGCTGACTTATATCCAGTAATAGAGTTAGGCTTAAAGTTATGGGTAGAACATAGCTAAGACAGGAAATCAGCTACTACTTGAATAGATATTTCTATTGGATTGACACATCTTGTTGAGCATCATTCTGAAAATTTGTTGATTTTATAATTATATGCTTTGGAGGTTGATTCACTTCTGGCCTTGCCCATGAAATTGGCTGTTTGCTCAGAAAAGCCATTCCTAAAGGTCCAGCAGATCCATATACCATGATCAGCTTGGCCAATTCAGGCCGCTCAGAAGCACTTGGATTTCCACCTGTCTCACTTTCTGAAGAGTTTTGGAATCAGGATTGGTGGTGGATATGTGTATATATACATTCCCTCCAAACTGATAGCTAGCACATCTGTTGCCATAGCGCTCGGATCTGGAATCGGAGAGATGTATACCATCATCTACATATTCTTCATTGTGAATAAATCTATGTTGGGTTTCCCCCAGTGGTTGAACAGATGATCCGCCATTGCAGAGCCTGCAAGGTGATTTAGCCTTCCCGGAATATGAGCTGCTTTCAGGGTGATCCCATAATCTATGCACCAACAAAACAGTTTCCATGTCATCATACAGAGACTGGGTAACTTTGTTCCACACTGGTAGTTGATGTAAGTCACTGCTGTTGAGTTGCCTGAATGAACAAGAATGATCTTTCCCTGGATTTTCTTGAGAAAATGATCCAGTGCTATGATTGCTGTTCTCATCTCTAGCAGATTGATGTGGTCTTGAGAATGATCCAGATTCCAAAGCCCTGATATCTTTGAGTCTTCCAGGCACGCTCCCCATCCCTCCATTGATGCATCAGTGTAGACGTGAATCTGAGGGTGGGGAGGAGACAACATCACCCATGCAATGAGATTTTCTCTTTCAATCCACCATCCAAGGTGGTGAATAAGAGGATCCAGAACGGACACCTTTGAGCCTGTACTCTGGGTCCACTGTCACAGGAGAAATAGTTGAATAGGCTGCCTGTCCAAAGTTGCCTGTGGGATGACTGGTTCAAGAGACACTATCAACCTAGTATTCTCAAGTGGACCCATGTTAGGACACAGCAACTGTTGAACACAAGCTGAATTAGTGAAATGAGTGATTCCATTCTCGATCGAAGAACATGCACAGGTAAACAAACTTCTGGGCTGGAACCAAGTGTTCGTGTAATTTATTATCCAGCCTAGATCTTACAATGTTTTGAGAACTATCTCCAGATTTGCTTATAGCGACTGTTTTGTGTGTGCTTTTAACAAGATGTTGTGATAGCAAGGACCACTCTGGTGACCTGAGGAGCCTCCAAAATTCCTAAAGGGAGGTCATTGGATTCCCATTCATGGCCATGGAATGCAAATCTCAGGTACCGTCGGAACCTCCTCGTTATAGGTATGTGAAAATATGCATCCTATAGATCTACGAGAGGTGTTCAGTTTATTTTGTCACAAATTTCAAATAAGTATTTAATCAACAATAATTTATCACAAAATAATTTCATTGCAGAAGATGTTCAATTTGAGACCCATGAGCATGAGATATCAGTCTACAGCGCTTAGGCCAAGAAGAAAGGGCTTTATTGATCAGTTTGACTTAGTGCCTTCCATTCGGTTTTGAGAGCACGTTTTAAGACTGTTAAGACTTGTAACTTTCCACTTCTGTAGACGGCGCTTGACAATCCCCCAGATACTAAAGTCCATAGGGGCAGCATCCGGCGACTTCGGCATCCATTCTTCAGGGCTAATGAATTTAACATTGTTCTGCTTTAAGTATGTTAAGCTCTTTCGTGCAGTATGAGAGGAGGCACTATCTTGGTGAAAAACCATGTCCTTCTGTTTGTTCATGGGAATAATTTGGGAACATCATGTTTCAAAAAGGGTCTCAAAACATGTTTGATGTAATAATCAGCATTTATTTTCACATTCCGATCAATGAATTTAAGACTGGTCTTTCCATAATGACTAACGCCTGCCCATACCATGAAACCAGGCGTGAAACTGTCACGTTTAACAAACTTCAACTTATCCATATCAATTTGTCCTTTCCTAACATAACAGACCCGCCATTTTCCGTAGCTTCCACCTAGATAAAACATATCCTCATCTGTGGTGACAAAGTTTTTCCACTTCCCCACACACAGCTTCAGGTACAGCCTCCAGCTCCTCTTCCTCCTCTTCAACCTGCTCTAGGGATAGTTTATGAACCAAACATTTTTTTCTCAGTTTTGCGTTGATAACACTGTTTATGGTGTTATTTACGGATCCCAAACTAATTCCTAATAGATTGCTCATCTCACATTGTGTCGGTGGGTTAATTCTTGCTATCATTTTCTTCACTTTGTCTATCACTTGTTTTGATACTACAGTTCGTCTTCTGATTTTCAACGTAGCAGATTTTCCATGTGTTAGATTTGTCAATTGTCGTTCTTTTCCGATGTTATTCTTTACGCGATAAATGGTCCTCACACTGACACTGATATTTTCTTTCAAAAGTTCATTTCTGATCAGTGACGGCATCATTCCCCTCCTCAAAAGATGGAGAATTATACCCTCCGCTCTCTCGCTTATTTTATGCCTTGGCATGTTGAAAACTTTTACCAAACTAAACTAGCGTGTCGGTAAGCTCGTGGGCTTTGTAAAAAGGTATTGTGAGTGAGACAATTGACCAAAAGTGTGCAGCAAGAAATCATGCAATCTTGTGACAAAATAAACTGAACACCTCTGTCCACATTCCTTTTCTCAATCCTGCTAAAACCGTTCAAACTGTTTCCATTTTGAAACTTGGTGTGTGAATGAATTCGTTGAGTGACTAGATTGGGAATTGGCCTCCACCCACTGTTGCTTTTTGTTGCCAAGAACACAGTTGAGTAGAAGCCCAGACAATTTGACTGGGCAGGCTGAATTCCCTGGTTTAAGATGAGGGATTGAATTTCCTCTTCTATACACAACCACTGATCTGGATCCCTTGGTGTTCGGGTCCAGATAGAAACCGGAAACAGCAACACTAGAGGCTGATTGCCTATCCAATCAGAATGATACCCAACTGAAAGCTACTGCAAGACTAAGCAGTCCTGTGTCACCTGCTTCCACTCTTGGATGTGATAGGTCAGCTAGCCTCCTACAGGCCCATCTAGGACAGTACTGTCTCCAGAGCTGTCCCTGGCAGAACCATTGCCCTTGTGGAGGCTGCACCCTCCGGTATGGTTCTCATGACCAGATCAAAGCCCACCTCTGCCAGAGCCAGGCTTGTCAGGCTGGGATCGTGGCACCTGCTCCCACTCACCACCACCCCCACCTCGGCTGCTGGCCACTGCTAGGATGGCCTAGGCCATCCTAGAGTGGGACATAGGCCTATGAAATGGCTTGGGGAACTGGGGGCGCTACGCGAACAGGTTCACATCGAAGCACTTCAAATGGCTCTCGTAGTGCCCTCTGATTGTTCATCAGGGTTACCGGATCAAGGAGGGGCATGCATCCCTGGCCTCTGAAGAGCCCAGGGACCACCATAAGCTCCCAAGAGCTTATTGGATAGTTCCTGGGATGAGCACAGATTGTTAATGGCCATATGTCCCCTCTCCCGGAAACTCTTGTTGACATTTTGTGTCAAACAGTCCTGCGTCAGGTTGATGCCATCATAAATGGCTCTCTGAACAGATTGGCAATTGCTGCTGGGAAGCAGAGAATATTACCATGTCTTGTAACAGGTTGGAGACATGTGAGAGGGATGAAATGGCCACTCTCACACTCTACTCCGAGTCCCACAGCATGGTATTTGCTGACCGCATGATGTTCAAGCAAAGGGGTACCGTATCAGACCCAGCCTACACATCTTCGCCCAAAGTCGTGCGATCATTGGTGCATGGGTTTTGAATGAAGCCATACCTCTAAAACTTGTCAGATGCAATACGGCACCGCCAAGCCACTTGGCCACTGGCACAACCGAACAAAACGAGATGACCACAGGAAAGATTTACCAATCTAATTTCTGTGAAGGTTTAGCCTACTTTTATTAAAATTGGCCCAGTTAGTAGTCTTTTATATGATTTTCTCAGAAATGTTCAGAAAATCCAAGATGGCCACAACGCAAACTAAATTTTTTACATATTAACTTTCCATGGATAAACTTTAATGGCCCTTAGTCCTTAATCATATCTCCCAAATTTCAACCCGATCTATTCAGTGGTTCTGTAGATGTCGCTTTCGGGAAAACTAGATAATCCAAGATGACTGCTGATACATTTGGCCAATCATGTTCCCTTGAATAAACTCTGTTTAGCTGTTGCCCCTGATGTTGTTTCACGAGTCTTGATTTGATCCTCCAAGTGGTTTCGGAGAAGAATTTTAAAGCCGTTTCTAAAAATAGCCCAAGATCCAAGATGGCTGCTGGCCAAATTAACCGATCGGCTTCCTTTCAGGAAGCTGGAATCTCTATGCCCTCAGGATGCTTCCTGCTAAATATAATTAAATCTGTGCAGTTTTATTAAAAATTGGGTAACCCCTTGTTGACATAAATGTCGTTTTAAAAAAGCTTAAAGCAGCCAAAAACCTTAACCTGGACCCAGAAAATAATCACAGCCCAAACACTGTAAAAGTATAGAAAAAATCTAAGAAATCAGTATAATTTTGATTCAAAGTAGTTCTAAGCATCACATAGAATGAATCTGTGTGAAGTTGTATTTAAATCGGACAACCCCTAGTTGATGTAAATGGTGTTTTAAAAACGCTTAACAGGACCGGATGCCGCCACTGCCATTTTTTCCCCCGCTCCCCAACTCTCTTTCCACTTTGTGAACGCGAGATAAAAATAGCTCAAGCGAATCTGTAACATATGCTGTTTGAGACATGGACCTATATTCTCCAATAGGCATATCTGTGTATCATAATGGAGGCATATACCAAGTTTTATTTAAATATTTTAAGCGATACTGTACGATAGGCTAGTTAGGAGAACAATGACAGAAATTGTGAGTTTTTGCATTAAAAAGCCCATTTTCAACTAAAATGTAGGACCTATAAATGAGAATGCTTTAAAAGGTGCATAGGTCTTTTGAAGGAAAAGGGGCCAAATACATATTTATTACAAAACATACCTGTAGGTAATTAGAGATGAATAAAGATAGCAAAACATACCTGTAGGTCACCAGAGCTGAAGCGACGCTTCAGGTAGCTCATCCCAGTCGAGAAATTGTCACGGAATGAGGAAAAAGACATTTTGGTGATTTTTGTTGATTTCTTATAAAAGCCACATGTAGAACATAATATTCCGTTAGTTTGTGGGTTTACGCTAACACATTCTCTGAGCGTGACTTCTGGATAAAACTGTCAGTTCATTTTGATGCATCTTTCTACATGTGAATCCGTGAATGAAAGTAGAATTTCATACTTGAGTTATTAAAGTCGATGTTAATCCAGTGTTTATACTTTTGTTGTGTCCTGAGCAGCAGAGGCATGGCTAAGATCTTCAAACCTGCAACAACAACAAACATGTTTCATGTACCTTCTAGATGACAACAACAAGAAACATGTTTCATGTATCTTCTAGATGACAACAACAACAAACATGTTTCATGTATCTTCTAGATGACAACAACAAACATGTTTCATGTATCTTCTAGATGACAACAACAACAAACATGTTTCATGTATCTTCTAGATGACAACAATAACAAACATGTTTCATGTCTCTTCTAGATGACAACAACAACAAACATGTTTCATGTATCGTCTAGATGACAACAACAAACATGTTTCATGTACCTTCTAGATGACAACAACAACAAACATGTTTCATGTACCGTCTAGATGACAACAACAACAAACATGTTTCATGCACCTTCTAGATGACAACAACAACAAACATGTTTCATGTATCTTCTAGATGACAACAATAACAAACATGTTTCATGTATCTTCTAGATGACAACAACAACAAACATGTTTCATGTATAGTCTAGATGACAACACACATGTTTCATGTACCTTCTAGATGACAACAACAACAAACATGTTTCATGTATCTTCTAGATGACAACAACAACAAACATGTTTCATGTACCTTCTAGATAACAACAACAACAAACATGTTTCATGTATCTTCTAGATGACAACAACAACAAACATGTTTCATGTACCTTCTAGATGACAACAACAACAAACATGTTTCATGTATCTTCTAGATGACACCAACAACAAACATGTTTCATGTATCTTCTAGATAACAACAACAACAAACATGTTTCATGTATCTTCTAGATGACAACAACAAACATGTTTCGTGTATCTTCTAGATGACAACAACAACAAACATGTTTCATGTATCGTCCAGATGACAACAACAACAACATGTTTCATGTACCTTCTAGATGACAACAACAACAACATGTTTCATGTATCTTCTAGATGACAACAACAACAAACATGTTTCATGTATCGTCTAGATGACAACAACATGTTTCATGTACCTTCTAGATGACAACAACAACATGTTTCATGTATCTTCTAGATAACAACAACAACAACATGGTTCATGTATCTTCTAGATGACAACAACATGTTTCATGTATCTTCTAGATGACAACAACAACAACATGGTTCATGTATCTTCTAGATGACAACAACATGTTTCATGTACCTTCTAGATGACAACAACAACAACAACAACATGTTTCATGTATCTTCTAGATGACAACAACAACATGTTTCATGTATCTTCTAGATGACAACAACATGTTTCATGTACCTTCTAGATGACAACAACAACAAACATGTTTCATGTACCTTCTAGATAACAACAACATCAAACATGTTTCATGTATTTTCTAGATGACAACAACAATATGTTTCATGTATCTTCTAGATGACAACAACAACAACATGTTTCATGTATCTTCTAGATGACAACAACAACAACATGTTTCATGTATCTTCTAGATGACAACAACAACAACATGTTTCATGTACCTTCTAGATGACAACAACAACAACAACATGTTTCATGTACCTTCTAGATGACAACAACATGTTTCATGTATCTTCTAGATGACAACAACAACATGTTTCATGTATCTTCTAGATGACAACAACAACAACATGTTTCATGTATCTTCTAGATGACAACAACAACAACAACAACAACATGTTTCATGTATCTTCTAGATGACAACAACAACATGTTTCATGTATCTTCTAGATGACAACAACATGTTTCATGTACCTTCTAGATGACAACAACAACAACATGTTTCATGTATCTTCTAGATGACAACAACAACAAACATGTTTCATGTACCTTCTAGATAACAACAACATCAAACATGTTTCATGTATTTTCTAGATGACAACAACAATATGTTTCATGTATCTTCTAGATGACAACAACAACAACATGTTTCATGTATCTTCTAGATGACAACAACAACAACATGTTTCATGTATCTTCTAGATGACAACAACAACAACAACAACATGTTTCATGTACCTTCTAGATGACAACAACAACAACAACATGTTTCATGTACCTTCTAGATGACAACAACATGTTTCATGTATCTTCTAGATGACAACAACAACATGTTTCATGTATCTTCTAGATGACAACAACAACAACAACATGTTTCATGTATCTTCTAGATGACAACAACAACAACAACAACATGTTTCATGTATCTTCTAGATGACAACAACAACAACATGTTTCATGTACCTTCTAGATGACAACAACAACAACAACAACATGTTTCGTGTATCTTCTAGATACCAACAACAAAAACATGGTTCATGTACCTTCTAGATGACAACAACAACAACAACATGTTTCATGTATCTTCTAGATGACAACAACAACAACATGTTTCATGTACCTTCTAGATGACAACAACAACAACAACATGTTTCATGTATCTTCTAGATACCAACAACAACAACATGGTTCATGTATCTTCTAGATGACAACAACAACAACATGGTTCATGTACCTTCTAGATGACAACAACAACAACAACAACATGTTTCATGTATCTTCTAGATGACAACAACAACAACAACAACATGGTTCATGTATCTTCTAGATGACAACAACAACAACATGGTTCATGTATCTTCTAGATGACAACAACAACAACATGGTTCATGTATCTTCTAGATGACAACAACAACAACATGGTTCATGTACCTTCTAGATGACAACAACAACAACATGGTTCATGTATCTTCTAGATGACAACAACAACAACATGGTTCATGTATCTTCTAGATGACAACAACAACAACATGGTTCATGTATCTTCTAGATGACAACAACAACAACATGGTTCATGTATCTTCTAGATGACAACAACAAGTATTATGAATGCTTTAACCCTTTAACACTTAAATTTCTTCAAAAGAAAATGTCCAAAAGACCAAGAGAAGACTATTTAAGAAAATTTACTACTGGAATGACTGGCTCGGTTATCGAGCCAGTCATTCCCGTCAAAAATTTTCAAAAGCAGGCTTCTCTTTGTATGCAAATGGACATTTCTCAAGACCAGTGCTGAAGCCATTTTTGACTTATATGAATGTTAAAGGGTTAAGAGACAAGGGTGATTTTGCACTGGTCATGGTAAATGCCCATTTGCAAGCTAATAAGAAACTAGGCTTGACACTTTAACACTGGAATAGCTGGTGAGATAATCGATATATTTATTCCAGTGATAAATTTTTAAACAGCTCACAAATGGATATTCACTAAATAAACACTGCAATTCTCTTAATAAATAGTTTATTTGGCAGTTTCCTTCAAAATTGTGAGATTTCCAAGAGAGGTATAAATGAGTGGGCTCACGAAGCAATAGAATGACCACCACCCCCACACCCACCAAACAACCCTGATGGAACATATCACACCCAACCTTTATCGTGACTGGTCACACTAAAAGTCACACATCAGTAATGAACACTGTTTTGTAAACAGGTTATAATGACCTTGATCTTGACCTTTGACCTGGTGACCTTGAAATCATCATTTTGCATCTTCATCATATATGCACCCATTCAACAAACTTTTGTTTAGTTACTCTTGAAATATATTAAATGTTTTACTACCAAAGGTAGAGAAAGGTTACCAATCCGCGTGATTGATGCCTATTGGGTTCATACAATATAGTTGATGTATCCAGAAATTTTCACAGTCCTTGCAGAAAGCGGTGGCTTCCATGCTATCGGGATCGTGACGCAACACCTCAATGATTCTGTGACATCTGTGGGTCCATGGTTGGGAAGATTAAAATGTTGTGCAACAGGTGTGTCTTTGTTGTTTTTTATATCCCTCATGTGTTCTTTTATTCACAGACAATAATCATGACTTAGACTCACCATCACCATCATTTATAGATAATAATCATGATTTAGACTCACCATCTCCCTCATTCTCAGATAATAATCATGGCATTAGACTCACCATCTCCCTCATGTAGACAATAATCATGGCTTAGACCCACCATCTCCCTCATTCACAGACAATAACCATGGCTTAGACTCACCATCTCCATCATTCACAGACAATAACCATGGCTTAGACTCACCATCTCCATTATTTATAGATAATAATTAAGACTTAGACTCACCATCTCCCTCATTCTCAGATAATATAATCATGGCATTAGACTCACCATCTCCCTCATGCAGACAATAATCATGGCTTAGACTCACTATCTCCTCATTCACAGACAATAATCATGGCTTAGACTCACCATCTCCATCATTTACAGACAATAATCATGGCTTAGACTCACCATCTCCCTCATTCACAGATAATAATCATGGCATTAGACTCACCATCTCCCTCATGCAGACAATAATCATGGCTTAGACTCACCATTTCCATCATTCACAGACAATAATCATGTCTTAGACTCACCATTTTCATCATTTACAGACAATAATCATGTCTTAGACTCACCATCTCCCTCATTCCCAGACAATAATCATGGCTTAGACTCACCATCGCCCTCATTTATAGATAATAACCATGGCTTAGACTCACCATTTCCCTCATTCACAGGCAATAATCATGGCTTAGACTCACCATCTCCCTCATTTATAGATAATAATCATGGCTTAGACTCACCATCTCCCTCATTCACAGATAATAATCATGGCTTTTGACTCACCATTTTCCTCAATCACAGACAATAATCATGGCATTAGACTCACCATCACCCTTATTCACAGACAATTATCATGGCATTAGACTCAACATCGCCCTCATTCACAAACAATAATCATGGCATTAGACTCACCATCGCCCTCATTCACAGACAACAATCATGGCATTAGACTCACCATCTCCCTCATTCACAGACAATAATCATGGCTTAGACTCACCATCTCCCTCATTCTGAGACAATAATCATGGCTTAGACTCACCATCTCCCTCATTCTGAGACAATAATCATGGCTTTTGACTCACCATCTTCCTCATTCACAGACAATAATCATGACTTAGACTCACAATATCCCTCATTCACAGGCAATAATCATGGCTTAGACTCACCATCTCCCTCATTCACAGACAATAATCATGGCTTAGACTCACCATCTCCATCATTTACAGACAATAATCATGGCTTAGACTCACCATCTCCCTCATTCACAGATAATAATCATGGCATTAGACTCACCATCTCCCTCATGCAGACAATAATCATGGCTTAGACTCACCATTTCCATCATTCACAGACAATAATCATGTCTTAGACTCACCAATTTCATCATTTACAGACAATAATCATGTCTTAGACTCACCATCTCCCTCATTCCCAGACAATAATCATGGCTTAGACTCACCATCGCCCTCATTTATAGATAATAACCATGGCTTAGACTCACCCTTTCCCTCATTCACAGGCAATAATCATGGCTTAGACTCACCATCTCCCTCATTTATAGATAATAATCATGGCTTAGACTCACCATCTCCCTCATTCACAGATAATAATCATGGCTTTTGACTCACCCTTTTCCTCAATCACAGACAATAATCATGGCATTAGACTCACCATCACCCTTATTCACAGACAATTATCATGGCATTAGACTCAACATCGCCCTCATTCACAAACAATAATCATGGCATTAGACTCACCATCGCCCTCATTCACAGACAACAATCATGGCATTAGACTCACCATCTCCCTCATTCACATACAATAATCATGGCTTAGACTCACCATCTCCGTCATTCTGAGACAATAATCATGGCTTAGACTCACCATCTCCCTCATTCTGAGACAATAATCATGGCTTTTGACTCACCATCTTCCTCATTCACAGACAATAATCATGACTTAGACTCACCATATCCCTCATTCACAGGCAATAATCATGGCTTAGACTCACCATCTCCCTCATTCACAGACAATAATCATGGCTTAGACTCACCATCTCCCTCATTCACAGACAATAATCATGGCTTAGACTCACCATCTCCCTCATTCACAGACAATAATCATGGCTTAGACTCACCATCTCTCTCATGGACAGACACTAATCATGGCTTAGACTCACCATCTCCCTCATTTACAGACAATAATCATGGCTTAGACTCACCATCTCCCTCATTCACAGACAATAATCATGGCTTAGACTCACCATCTCTCTCATGGACAGACACTAATCATGGCTTAGACTCACCATCTCCCTCATTTACAGACAATAATCTTACCGTAGACGGTGCATCTGGCATGCACAGACAATACTCATTGACCGCAAGGATATCACAGTGAGAATCCTCGGGAGCACCTTGGAGAAAGCCAACTCGCTTGATATCTGTGCTATTTGTGTTTTGACATGGAACTCAGAGCATCACTTGCCGGGTATCTCAGCACCCATCGCACAAACCATTTGTTCTGAGTGTGAATAATGCCATGAATTTGGCAGCGGCTGAGACTGCAGGCATGGATTCACATAGAACCCCTGATGATAAAAAATCAATATGAAAAACTGACAAAGTTAGAAGCGATTCAGTGGACTAGGCAAGCATAAGAATTGTGTCGAATTGTGTGTGGGGAGTGCGTTCTTGGTGTGATGCTATGCTAACCAAGCACTACTCTAATACCAGCGACACGTTACGCATAATCAAGCGAAATGAAGGAATTCGCTCTGTAATTCAAGTAGCTGACGCCATGATAAAATATGACGTAAGTTAGCTGATGTCACAATCAAAATATGCCACTTGTTAGCTGATGCGATGATAAAATATGCCACTTATTAGCTGACGCCATGATAAAATATGCTACTTGTTAGCTGACGCCATGATAAAATATGCCACTTGTTAGCTGATGCCATGATAAAATATGCCACTTGTTAGCTGATGCCATGATAAAACATGCCACTTGTTAGCTGATGCCATGATAAAATATGCCACTTGTTAGCTGACATCATGATAAAATATGCCACTTGTTAGCCAACGCCATGATAAAATATGTCACTTGTTAGCTGATGACCTGATAAAATAGGCCACTTGTTAGCTGACATCACAATCAAAATATATCACAATTAGACACGGGGCAATTACATTGCCAAAGTAATTAATTACAATTACAATTACTTTGCAAAACATTCAAATAAATTATAATTACAATTACTCCATTTTGTGAATGTAATTAATTACAATTACAATTATTTTTTACCAATATATGTGTATGAATTGGTATCTAAGCAATGGCAAGTGTGTGAGTGTGCCTGTGTGCCTGTGTGCCTGTGTGTGATGAATAAATAAACAAAGAATTATATGCAGTCATATTTCATTTTGAAATTTACTGAACGTTATTATCTATTATCTTAACCCTTTAACGCAGTTTGGCAAAAAATGGCTTCTGCAGTGGTCTTGAGAAATGTCCATTTTAAAACCAAGAAACTATTTTTGAAAATTTACCATATCTGGAATGACTAACTCAATAACAGAGTCAGTCATTACAGTGGTAAATTTTCAAAAAATAGTCACCTCTTGGTCTGCAAATGGATATGTTCTATGAGAAAATAATCTGTCTCAAGCTTACATGTACGCTTTCATTAACCTTTAACCCTTGCCACTCTGAAGTAAAAAATTTTAATTTTCAAAATAAATTAAAAGATGGACTGGTGTTCATTTCTCAACAAATTTGGTGGAATGGCTTGAGCAGTGGTCTTGAGCAAATGGACAATCACTCCTGTATATGGACAATCACTCCTGAACATGGTCAATCACTGCTCCATATGGACAATCACTCCTGCATATGGACAATCACTGCTCCATATGAACAATCACTGCTGCATATGGACAATCACTGCCGCATATGAACAATCACTCCTGTATATGGACAAGCACTGCTGCATATGGACAATCACTGCTCCATATGGACAATCACTGCTGCATATGGACAATCACTGCCGCATATGGACAATCACTCCTGCATATGGACAATCACTCCTGCATATGGACAATCACTCCTGCACATGGTCAATCACTCCTGAAAATGGACAATCACTGCTGCATATGGACAATCACTCCTGCATATGGACAATCACTCCTGCAAATGGACAATCACTGCTGCATATGGACAATCACTGCTGCATATGGACAATCACTCCTGCATATGGCCAATCACTGCTGTATATGGACAATCACCCCTGTATATGGACAATCACCGCTGCATATGAACAATCACTCCTGCATATGGACAATCACTCCTGCATATGGACAATCACTCCTGCATATGAACAATCACTCCTGTATATGGACAATCACTGCTGCATATGGACAATCACTCCTGCATATGGACAATCACTCCTGCATATGGACAATTACTCATGCATATGGACAATCACTCCTGCATATGGCCAATCACTGCTGTATATGGACAATCACACCTGTATATGGACAATCACTGCTGCATATGGACAATCACTGCTGCATATGGACAATCACTCCTGCATATGGACAATCACTCCTGCATATTGACAATCACTGCTCATATTTTTAATTTATGTTCTTGACAAATCCTGAACTTTAACCCTTTGACCTTCGAATTTGTTCAAGAAAACTTAAATTTTCTCATAGAAAATGTCCATTTGCAGAAAATTTACCACTGGAATGACTGCCGCTGTTATCGAGCCAGTCATTCCAGTCATAAATGTTTAAAAATAGTCTTCTCTTGGTCTGCAAATGAACATTTCTCTAGTCCACTGTAGAAGCCTTTCTTGGCTGATATGAGTGTTAAAGTGATAAAGAATTAATGTACTGCTCCCTAGAAAACTGTCCAAGAGGTATTTAAACATTTAAAGGAGAAAATTCTTTACGATGTCTGAAATCTTTTAATATTTTGAAAATAATTTCACTGGAAGCTGTTACAACATGTACCTACATATGAGCACCCAATGACCCACAGTTAAACTATTTTCAAAATATTCAACGAATAATTCTTACATTGTAAGCGGAATTTGTAATATCTCATCAGGATAGTTGAAAG
This sequence comes from Chaetoderma sp. LZ-2023a, assembly GCA_034401795.1. Classification (NCBI taxonomy): domain Eukaryota; kingdom Metazoa; phylum Mollusca; class Caudofoveata; order Chaetodermatida; family Chaetodermatidae; genus Chaetoderma; species Chaetoderma sp. LZ-2023a. The sequence goes on from CM067371.1 coordinate 13,329,925, forward strand.
TGTCCAAAAAACCTTCAGTAAAATCATCAAAAGACTTTTGTGAATGGATAAAATCACACCTCTCAGAAGATTACTGACCACTGGTGGAGTTAACCCCATCAATAATACTTTTTCCCATGGTAAATTACATATACACATACTAAGTTAGTATTACAGTATTACTAACTATATGAACTGTTCTTTAAAATAATTTGACTGCAAGATAGTGATTCGTTAAACAGCTACAATTTCTAACTTATTTTCACAATATTGTGCCCCATCAGACATGTCAGAGTACTTTCCTGCAATTTAGAGTTAAAATGGTTAGGTTGATCTACTGGGCTCAATAGAAAAATACAGGCCCTGAGGACATGGTATTTGGTATACATTTAGAGCATGGGACACAATGTTGACCATAGAGAACTGTCCTTTATACACAGGTGTCATAATTGTCATTTATGAATTAAACATTTCAATGAGATGTCAACAATTTGACTGAAAGCTGTTGCTGTCTAAGACACCTTTGATTTCCTTTAAAATGATTTAAAAATTTCAATAGCTTTCTTGACATTCTTTCTGTATTTACATGTATGCAAAGCAAGATTTATAATATAATAAAATTGTAAATAACCATTTGAAGCTGAAAGAGCAAATATGAAAAAGTATATATATTTTCCCAAATATCATGTTTAATATTTTTAAACTAATTTGACTGTGAGCAGTTGCTGCCTAAGGCGGCAACACTCAGGCCACAAGCCCTTTCACTCAAATTAATGTTAATATGCCTTTGAGCCCAAAGAACAAATACAAAAAAATCACATTTGCATTTATAACAAATATTTTAGTTTAATATTACGAAACTAATTTGACTGGAGCAGTTTTAAGGCAGCAACAACTTCCTGTCAAACTAATGAAAAGAAAAACCTCATTAATATGATAATGTGATGTGTTATACATTGTGTACTTTCCTAACATGCCTAATGCATTGGGATTTCTGTGAAGAAATTAAGAAGAGATATTAATTTAAAGTGTCCGCACCAAACACATATGCAATTTTTCTATGGAATTGATAAAGTAATTGAAATTACCAATTACAAATTACAAAATTTTCAAATGTAATTAATTACAATTCAATTATATTTACTTTTGTAGCTACTCAATTAATTACAACCAATTACTTGAAAAATGCAACTAAATTACAGCCAATTACAAATTACCCCATGTCTGATCACAATCAAAATATGCCACTTGACTTGTTAGCTGACATCACAATCAACATGATGCAGCTGACATCGCACTCAACGTGATGCAGCTGACATCACAATCAACATGATGTAGCTGACATCACAATCAACATGATGCAGCTGACATCACAATCAACATGATGTAGCTGACATCACAATCAACATGATGAGCTGACATCACAATCAACATGATGTAGCTGACATCACAATCAACATGATGTAGCGGACATCCCAATCAACATGATGTAGCTGACATCACAATCAACATGATGTAGCTGACATCACAATCAACATGATGCAGCTGACATCACAATCAACATGATGCAGCTGCCATCACAATCAACATGATGTAGCGGACATCACAATCAACATGATGCGGCTGACATCATGCTCAACATGATGTAGCGGACATCACAATCAACATGATGCGGCTGACATCACGCTCAACATGATGTAGCTGACAGCACACTCATCATGATGTAGCTGACATCACAATCAACATGATGTAGCTGACATCACAAACGTGTCTGAATTGTATGTCTTTGATTAATTAAAAATTTATTCAACATTTTGTTGAATATTTTGAAATCAATTATAAATGGGATTCTGGGAATTCTAGGTTCAAAGTCATAAAATTGATTCACATGCGTGTACAACATAGGTGGAGCTTAGCTAGAAATAGGCGGGGCATAGCTGGGAATGGATCAATCATTGATTCGCATGTGTGTACAACATAGGTGGAGCTTAGCTAGAAATAGGCGGGGCATAGCTGGAAATGGATCAATCATTGATTCACATGTGTGTACAACATAGGCGGAGCTTAGCTAGAAATTGGTGGGGCACAGCTGGGAATGGATCAATCATTGATTCACATGTGTGTACAACATAGGCGGAACTTAGTTAGAAAAAATGATTAAATTTGATTGGTCGCTGCCAGCCATCTGATCACTATTCAAGAATCAACTTCACTTAAACAAACTTTAATGTTTCTAATTATATATCCAAGATATTGGTTCAATCCCTTCAACAGTTCGCGCATGCCAAGACGAGAAATCATTGTTGCCAAAACTAGATCATCCAAGATGGCCATAAGGCAAATTGACCAATCAGTTTCGCTTGAACAAACTTGGATCAGATCTTGCCCTAGAGAAAGCTTCATGAGCTTCATGTCAGTCAGTCAAACAGTTTCGCTGAAGATGTTTAAAGGTATATCAAACTAGAAATGTGCTTGCAATGGAACCATGAAACTCAACTTTACGACTTTACAATGAACTATGAAGCTTGACTTCAAATATTAAAAAATATAGAAGACTTATCAATACACTTATCAATAACCATGATCTTAGATCTTTTGGCCATACAATAATGGACCTTTCCATTTTTAGCTATGCCCGGCCCATCTCTAGCTAAGCTCCACGCACACATCACTCGTGTTGGGATCGATCGATCTCTGAACTCCCTGATAACAGTGCCCAGTTAAATTAGTTTCAGAATATTCAACAGCATGTTTATTAAATAGTATAGACATACAATTCTTACAACGTGTCAGACTTTTAAGAGTTAAAGACGGTCCGTATAGAATCATTTATGACATGATGATTATGACATCATCCTACACGCTGCTTAGCTGATTATGACATCATATGACATCATTACTCTGGACAGGTCCATTGTGTCATCTCTCATTAACATGTTTTGATGCATCATGATTAACACAACATGAGATATGATCTGATAAGTTGAGGTAAAAGCAAAATATTACTGTTAAAAAACCCTTCAGCTTTGTCATTATCACACTGACCATGACCTTTTGATGCCTAGGTGATTGTGTCATGCCATATCATTATAAGGAAAGATGTGTCTGAATTTGGGCCCCTGTATGTTTAAGCAAACATAAGATATAAACTGCTACATTGAGCTAAACACAAAATGTAGTTTAAAAAACAGGTTTTAGACACAGTGACCTTGACCTTTGACCTTTTGACTCCAAGGTGTCATGTGTCATTCCCTCTCATTATAGCGAATCATGTGTTTAATTTTGGTTCCAGTATGATTAAGCAAACATCAGATACAAACAATGAAGTTGAGCTAAAGACAAGATGTTAATGTTGAAAAGATAAGTTTTCACAAGATCACAATGACCCGGCCCGGAAGGATATTGAATTTTGCTCTCTCATTATAAGAAAGTATGTTTCCAATGCTATGTCCAGTGCGCTTAACCAAGATGAAATATGAACTGAAGCTGAGCTAAATGGAAAATGTTAATATTGTAAAAACAACGCCATTCCCAAATTTACAGTGACCTTGCCCTTTGACCTTTTGACACTAAAGTCATTAGGTGATATCCAGTGCCCATTGACTTTTTTTACTCCGATATCATTGTGTAATGCCACTTCATTATAAGGACGCACGTGTCCTAGTTTGGGTCCAGTATAATTAACCAAATATGAGAGTGATCGGATAAGTTGAGGTAAATGCAAATTCGACGACAACAACACTTCCGCCGGAAACTCGTGTATGGTATCACAATAGCTCATTTTACATCATAAAGTTGAGCCAAAAATAGCTCAAAATTTAAAGATTGCAACATCAAAAAGATCAAACAACAAATTACCTTCATTTGAATAATCTTGGATCTCTATGGTTTAATGATGCTTCCTGCAAAATTTTATTGAAATCTGTTCAGCAGTCCATGGAAGTCAATGAATATGCAAGACAGCAATGAATATGCAGGGTGGTCAATGAATATGTATGGAAGTCACTGAATATGCATGGGGTCATTGGACATGCATGGCAGTCACTGAATATGCATGACAGACAAAGAATATATATGGAAGTCACTGAATATGCACAGCAGTCACTGAATATGCATGGCAGTCAAACAATATGCATGAGAGTCCCTGAATATGTATGTGAGTCACTGAATATACATGGAAGTCAATGATTATGCATGGCAGTCACTGAATATGCATGGCAGTCAATGATTATGCATAGAAGTGAATGATTATGCATGGAAGTCAATGTTTATGCGTGGAAGTCAATGCTTATGCATGGAAGTCAATGTTTATGCATAGAAGTGAATGATTATGCATGAAAGTCAATGCTTATGCATGGAAGTGAATGATTATGCATGGAAGTCTGATTATGCATGGAAATCAATGATTATGCATGGAAGTCAATGCTTATGCGTAGAAGTCAATGATTATGCATGGAAGTCAATGTTTATGCGTAGAAGTCAATGATTATGCATAGAAGTCAATGTTTATGTGTAGAAGTCAATGATTATGTATAGAAGTCAATGATTATGCATAGAAGTCAATGTTTATGCATAGAAGTCAATGATTATGCATATAAGTCAATGTTTATGCGTAGAAGTCAATGATTATGCGTAGAAGTCAATGATTATGCATAGAAGTCAGTGATTATGCGTAGAAGTCAATGATTATGCATAGAAGTCAATGATTATGCATAGAAGTCAATGTTTATGCGTAGAAGTCAATGATTATGCATAGAAGTCAATGATTATGCAGAGAAGCCAATGTTTATGCGTAGAAGTCAATGATTATGCATAGAAGTCAATGATTATGCATAGAAGTCAATGATTATGCATAGAAGTCAATGATTATGCATGAAAGTCAATGATTATGCATAGAAGTCAATGATTATGCGTAGAAGTCAATGATTATGCATAGAAGTCAATGATTATGCATAGAAGTCAATGTTTATGCGTAGAAGTCAATGATTATGCATAGAAGTCAATGTTTATGCGTAGAAGTCAATGATTATGCGTAGAAGTCAATGATTATGCATAGAAGTCAATGATTATGCGTAGAAGTCAATGATTATGCATAGAAGTCAATGATTATGCATAGAAGTCAATGATTATGCATAGAAGTCAATGATTATGCATAGAAGTCAATGATTATGCATAGAAGTCAATGTTTATGCGTAGAAGTCAATGATTATGCATAGAAGTCAATGATTATGCATAGAAGTAAATGATTATGCGTAGAAGTCAATGATTATGCGTAGAAGTCAATGATTATGCATAGAAGTCAATGATTATGCGTAGAAGTCAATGATTATGCATAGAAGTCAATGATTATGCATAGAAGTCAATGATTATGCATAGAAGTCAATGATTATGCATAGAAGTCAATGATTATGCATAGAAGTCAATGATTATGCATGGAAGTCAATTATTATTTTCAATTATTTTAATGCTTTAATGGTCAAGACGGCAAAAATGGCCTCTGCCGCATTCTTGAGAAATGCCCATTCGCAGGCTAAGAAAAACTAATTTTCAAAATGTACCAATGATATGATATGACTTTTAAAAAGCAAGCCAATCAGAAATCTTGTCTTGACCTGCAGACAATGGCAGAGTGACATTCACTACACAAAGTGGACAGATATTTCAGTTTCTTCACTAATCCTTATTAAGTGCTGAGCAGATGTTCATTCTCAACAATAGGCCCAAGGGGCCTGTATCGCTCACCTGAAATTATCGGCCACTGGCATAACCGAACAAAACATTTAACAATAAAACTTCTGTGAAAAAGGTTTAGCTAACTTTTATTAAAATTGGCCCAGTGGTTAATTAGTAGTCTTTTTATGATTCTCTCAGAAATTTGCAGAAAATACAAGATATTCGCCAAAGACGCTAAATTTTGATTGATTCATGGCAAACATGTTTTTTTTACATGAACAAATTTTAATGGCGTTTTGGCCCTAATCATATCTGCCAAATTTTGGCCCAAAATGTTCAGTGGTTCTGAAGAAGTTGTTGTCGCGAAATCTAGGTCATCCAAGATGGCCGCAGAACCATTTGTCAAATCAAGTTCCCTCAAACAAACTTGGTTCAGCTTTTGCCCTTGGTTCAGCTTTTGCCCTAGATCATATTTTATGAAGTTTGCATCGATACCCCAAGCGGTTTCAGAGAAGATTTTTAAAGACGTTTCTAAAAGTCAGCCAAAATCCAAGATGGCCACTTGTCAAATTGGCTGATCATCTTCCTTTGAAGACACTTGTATCCCTGAGCTGTAAGGATGCTTCCAGGCAAATATACTTGAAATCAGCCCAGTTGTTTTCGAGAAGACATTAAAAATTTTCAATTGCTTTAGTATGGGAGTTTTTGGCGGGAAAAAGATCCAAGATTTCTGACAAATTTGAAATAAGAATACTGAAAAAACTATATAAAACCAATTTTAGCTTCAAAATCCACCAAATATAAATATCCAATATGGTCGCCAAGCAGGCTAAATTTTGATAGGTCCACGGTGGCCATTTTCTTACTTATCAACTTCCATTGAACAGATTTTAATGGGCCTTATAGTCTCTAATCATATCTGCCCAATTTCTGCCCGATCCATTTGCGGTTCTGGGGAAGTCGTTTCCGCAAAAATTAGGTCATTCCAGATGGCTGCCAAACTCTTTGGCCAATCAAGTTCCCATGAATAAACTTGGCTCAGCTCTGCCCCTAGATCTTAGATCATGAGTTTTGAATCGATGCCCCAAGCGGTTTCGGAGATTTTTAAAGATATTTCTAAAAATCAACCAAAATTCAAGTTGGCCAATCAGTTCCGTTAGAACAAGCTTGAATCTCTATGCCCTAAGGATTGTTCCTGCCAAATATAATTGAAATCGGCCCAGTGCTTCTCGAGAAGACATTTTAAATTTCCCATTGCTTTAGTAAAAATCCACCAAATAAAAAAATCCAATATGGCCGCCAAACATGCTACATTTTGATTGGCCCATGGTGGCCATGTTTTTTTACTCATTGACATCCCTTGAACAAACTTTAATGGCCCTTAGTCCCTAATCATAACTGCCAAATTTCGGCCCGATCCATTCAATAGTTCTGGAGTAGTTTTCGTGAAAACTAGGTCATCCAAGATGGACGATGAACCATTTGGCCAATCAAGTTCCCTTGAACAACTTGGTTCAGCTCTTCCCCATGTTCATATTTCCTTAGGTTTGAATCGATCCCCCTAGCGGTTTCGGAGAAGGTTTTTAAAGACATTTCTGAAAATCAACCAAAATCCAAGATGGCCACCGGCCAAAATGGCCGATCCGCTTTGTTTGAACAAACTTGAATCTCTATGTCCTAAGGATTGTTCCTGGCAAATATAATTGAAATCAGCCCAGTGGTTCTCGAGAATACATTTTAAATTTCCCATTGCTTTACTATGGGAGCTTTTGGCGGGAAAATGATCCCAGATGGCCACCAAACCGTTTATCCGAGTTTCGAAAGTGGCAAAAATGAAATCAGAATATCCACAAATCTTTAGAAATCCAATTTAGGCTTCAAAATCCATCAAATAAAAAAATCCAAAATGGTCGCCAAACATGCTACGTTTTGATTGGCCCACGGTGGCCATGTTTTTTTAATCATCAACATCCCTTGGAAAAGCGTTAATGTCCCGGAGTCTCTAACCATATACTCCCAATTTTGGCCCGATTCATTCAGCGGTTCTGAAGGTCATTTTTGCAAAAACTAGGTCATCCAAGATGGCCACCAAACTATCTAGCCAATCAAGTTCCCTTGAACAAACTTGGTTCAGCTCTTGCCCTAGCTAATATTTCCTGAGGTTTGAATCGATCCCCCAAGTCGTTTCAAAGAAGATTTTTAAAGACTTTAAAGCTTAAATTTATAAACATCTGCCAAAATCCAAGATGGCGGTCAGCCAATTTCGCTTGAACAAACTTGGATCTCTATGCCCTACGGATGCTTCCTGCCAAATATAATTGAAATCGGCCCGTGGGTCTTGAGAAGTCGTTTAAAGAAAAAGTTGACGGAGAGATGCCGGTCAAACCCCGGACGGTTGCCACGGCATAAGCTCACTTGGCCATTCTGGCCAGGTGAGCTAATAATGTATTAAAAGTCAAGAAAATTTAAACTAGAAAATGTCCATTTGCAGGTGACATTAAGACTATTTTTGAAAATTGAACACAGGAATCGCTGGTTCAGTTATCCATCCAGTCATTTAAGTGGTAAATTTTCTAAAAGAATGTTACCTTGGCCTGCAAATGGAAAATCTCAAAGCCACTACAAAGACCATTTTTGACTGGCTTGAATATTAAAGATAAAAAACGACACCATAATTGCAATGTTGTCACGCACGCATGCATACACATATGACCAATAACAGCATGCACAAACAGAACTATTGACATGCACAATAATATTCCTCACTAAACATGAGCACAATATTGAAGCCTACATACCTTCCTTGTAGTGCCGCCGCTCTATTTACGGTCATCCAAAGTGGCTCAAATAAAGCTGTGATACAGACTCGTGATATTTGATGTCTCACGCTAATTATACTGCACGAATATAACCTATTGCTTAACCCTTTAACACTAAAAATTTTCTCATAGAAAATGTCCATTTGCAGACCACGAGAAGACTTTTTGGAAATTTACCACTAAAATGACTGGCTCGGTTATCGAGCCAGTCATTCCAGTGGTAAATTTTCAAAAATAGTCTTCACTTTGCCTGCAAATGGACATTTCTCAAGACCACCGCAAAAGCCGTTTTTTGCTGATATGAGTGTTAACAGGTTAACCCTTTAACCGACGAATACCCCATATTTCATTGTAAAGGCAACCATACAGGAAAACTCTTGAATATTTTGAAATTAATTCGACTGGAACCACTCCAGTCAAATTAATTTCAAAATATTCAACAGCAAGTTTTATATCAGAAGGAACATACTTTTACATGGATTAGTCGGTGAAAGGGTTAATGAGTAAACGAGCAGGAAATCACTTCCAAGATAGTGCTCCCAAGACAGGCACATTTCCACGCCAAGAGAAGACTATTTTCAATAACTGAGCCAATCATTCTAAATAGTCAGTTTTCAAAAACTAGTCTTCTCTTAGCCTGCAAATGGGCATTGACTTATTGCAATTTTTCTTAGCAAACTTGAGCATTACCTGATTAATGAGAAGTAATTGGTGACACAGAGAGCACTCGGAGGAGGAGACAATGTGAGGCTGGGAAACAATAACTGCAGCCAAGCAGCAGCGACAGACCACAAATATGCTGGCACACTCTCATTGATCCGCCTGTCTCCATGGCGGCGCCGCACAGGAACCCCCGCTATTCTCAGGGACACATTGCATTAGCACTCACCAAAACCAGACACATGACGGAGATGATGCGGCCGCTGATGCTGCTGCTGCTGCTGCTACTGCTGCTGCTGCGGTGTCTCTGAGCGTCATCTTTCAAACACTGGACGCTACTACACTGATTGAACTCTTCCTGGTGCTTAGCAACTGCATCACCCTCTCACAGGCAGATGGCATCGTTCACTTGAGGCGCAGGGGAGGACTGGAAGCATTCACTTGAGGCGCAGGGGAGGACTGGAATAAAATTTAATCAATAATACACAGGCTGAATATGGTGGTGAATAGAGACAGATTCCGATAGTGATACTATAGCTAGAAGTGAGCAGAACGCTTACAGCACGCCACCAGTACACATCTCATATGTCATAAGTAATGATCACTATGAATAATTCTTGCTGGTCAAGTAACAAGGAAAAACAAATAAATCATATTATTGATTATTCACCCTCTTATTATGTAATTATAGCAATACAGGCATTATTTATTGCGTGGATTTTTATAAATATCCGTTACAGTACCCACTTCATCCATTCAGTATTACACTGGCGGAATTCTGCAAGCCACCAGACAATAAATTAAATGGGCAATAATTCTGGACCTTAGCCACCAACAACTTTCAGTCAAATTGTTTTCAAAATATTCACAATATCCAGACTTAAACCACCTGAAAATGTAGTCTGCAGAAACTCAGCCAGCAGACTGAGTAAGTTAAGGATACAATAGTGATAGATCTAGAAGTTTAGTATTCAGAACCATGCACATAGAACACTTCTCATGGCTCCATACTAACATTGTAACATCGATTCGCATATATATATTCACAATATCAAAGATGCAAACATTAACAAGAGGCCCAAGAGCCTGTGACGCTCACCTGGACCATTAGAATTCGAAAGCTGGACCATTAGTATTCGAAAGATTTGTATTTAAATAAATAGGATGGATAGTTTTTGGAAAATCTAAGGCTGCTAAAAAAAACCTGATCAATCAAAATTCTCGTTTGATATATCAAAGCCCACATTCCATTGAAATCGGGCCAGCGATTAAGGAGTAGCATTTTAAATGGTTTCAGAAAACCTTTCAGAAATTCCAAGATAGCTGTAAAGAAATTGACCAAATCAAAATTAGAAGTTCTAGAGAGACTACACTGTAAGATCTCTCCAGCCAAATTTGGCCGAATATCCACCAAGAAGTTATTAGGGGGGGGGGGGGGGAGGGGGTGCGTTTTGACAATTGTTTGTAAATTTTTCATAAAATTCAAGATTTTCATCACAAAATTGACAAAGCAAAATTCTGAATGGAACTTCTAGAGCCTACAACAATATGATTATTTTAGGAAAATTCGGTTGAAATCCGTCAAGCTGTTAAGGAGAAATGATTTGACAATTTCAAGTAAATTTTCCATAAAATCTAAGATGTTCACTGAAAAATTTGATGAATCAATATTATCAAGGGAATTTCTGGAGCCCATCACATTAGAATCCTTTCAGCAATATTTTGCTGAAATCGGTCAAAATGATAAGGGGAAGAATCATTTGCCAACTTCCGGTAAATATGTAATCAAATCTAAGTTTTTCAAATTTTCAAAAATAGTCTTCTCTTCGTCTGCAAATGGACATTTTCTATCAGAAAATTGAAATTTTCTTGAACAAATTTGAGTGTTAAATGGTTAAGACAAGTGAGGTCATGATGTGCCAGATTAAAGTGGACTGCTTCAGGACTCTCTTTGTTATTTTCTATGTCTCTGATGTGATCTTTGATGTGAACTTGGAATTCATGTAATATTTCACCCAAATATTGCTTACCACATCTAGTGCATGTGATAAGGTGTATACAAAGTTTTGTGTATAGCAGTTTGCTTTCAAGCTACATCTGTATTTTCAGTCTGGTGTGTGTGTTTTTGAACAGCTGTCCTTTCTCCATGTTTTAAGGAAAAAGGCTATTTGTCTTATGGCATTGCTGGATGGGATTGTGGGAAGTTTGTCTCGACGCGCCCCTATGTATAAGTTAGCTTGAGCCCATATGCCTGTATACAATGAGAAGTTAGCTGAGCCCATAAGCCTTATACAAGGGGGGTATCTAAGAATGCTATGTGATTATTGATTAAATCTTCATATTCCCCGGGACAAACAAAGCCAAATTTTCTCACACCCGATGACTGAGCAAGCTATGAATCTTGAAACTCATATACTGATGACATATTTCACTGTATAAATAAGCCTGAATAGCAGCTAAAGGGAGAGAAGAAAAATCTTAGGCATGAGAGCTGTTGCTAAAGTATAGGCCAGCCTCAGCTGATACAATCTGGAGTGGGCCGGTCAGACATAAAAATGCTACTCAAGTGTGCGTGGGCTATAGTTATGATGTATGTTGGGAGGCTTTGCCAAAAATGTCAAAACTTTGACAGACTGATAAACAAGGAAGATTAAAATTTTCCTAAAGAAATTTGAGCGTTAAAGGTTTAAAGATATGATAGGTCATTAAGACCACCACCTTAGATTAAACTAGAAATAACTCATACAAGCTAGATCTGTGTGGCCGGGTGGCCGGCGTCCCATGCTAGTCCTCTGGTGGGGGAGGGGGGGGGGGGGGGGGGAGACTAAGAGGACATGCCTCGCAGAAGCATTTCTCCACTCTCTTTCCATGATCCCTTCGGGTCCCGGCCAGAAGCTCCAGGTGAGCGGCGAGGGGCCCGCTCCGCCGAAGAGGCAGAGGCTCCCCGCTCTCATCAGCATCAGCCCTCCCGGGCATCCATCGGTCTGTGGTACCAGTCTCGGGTCTTGCGATGCTGATTCATTCATGCAAGGTTGGGGCTCACAAATAATTGCTGACTGGAGCGGTCAGCCGTTTCCTTGGACATTTCCAGCATGGTTAGGTGCATGTGCACGACTAGCAAGCAGTGATATAGTTGCTTCGCCCCTGGCAGCGGGTATGCCCCTCTCGTCCTCATCGCCCATTGGAGGGAGCTTGAAGCGTAGTGAGGTCCTGCTGGCCTTGATCATCTTCCTGAGTTGCGGGGTAGGTAGCGCGGGTCTCTCCTGCTCTACTCTTTCTCCTTAGTCCAAGCGGAGGGCAGTGTTGATGACTACGTTTGTTCCTGCAGAGGTGGTCTGAACGACGAGGGCGGCTGAATTAGGAGCGGCAGTTGATCAAGTCGCTGGTGAAAGGGTTCCTGTGGCCGGGTAGGATGCTGTAGGAGTCTGTGGTGGTGGTGTTGAGAGTGGTTGTAGTCGTGTCGACGGGTGTGTTAGTGGCAGTGGTGGCACGAGCTCTGCGGACGACAATGGAGGTGAATCCCTTGGTTGCAGTCGGCCAAAAACGCGTCTGCAGGTTGATGGGTGGGTCCTTCAGGGGAGAGGGATCAGTTTGGGTTAATCCGGCAGGGAAAGGGTGGTGCGTGCGGATGTAGGTGAGTGCGGGTGCAGGAGGAAAAAGCGGCCGTTGGTGGCTTCATTTTTCTTGTCCTGTATTCGAGTCAAGCTCTTGTTAGGAGTTGCTCTCTCTCAGGTGTTAGTGGCAGTAGTGTGTCGACGGAGAGATGGGAGCGAGGGAGGAGGCACAGGAGGGGCCAGGTCTTGTCTAATGTTTAGGTTTTCCAAGAGCTCTGTGCACAATATTTTGGTCGCGGGCCGAAAGAAAATGGTGCATGGGGCAGTGACAGGAGCAATTCGTGTCCTAGTTGTCGGTAGTGCTATGCCAGTTAATGTCGAGGGGGGGGGGGGGGGGAACAGCTGTCTTTCTCCTTCGATCAATACTCACCATTCTGTTACTTCTGATATACAGCTGGCCCTGACAGCGGCTCTAGGATTATAGACTTAGAAAGCTTTACCAACTCCTGGGAACCGGGTACCCGGCTCCCCACTGCCGAGTACCCGTTCACCATAGAGCTCATTCTTGTTTGCATAGCAACAAGTGCAATACATGCTTTTCGCATTAAGGATTTTAGTGTTTTTTAAAAAGAATCTAAGTCTTTAATCAGTGATAGTTTGTGTGTTCTGAAAGGATAACTAAGGACTATGGAGAATACCACCCAAGACAACCAGGTTGTATTGTTCTTTATATCCATAGTTAAAAGACTTAGGTCTCTAAATTTCGTTGTGTCGCATGTTCCAATTTCTAACCCCATAGAATCTGGGACGTGTGCTAGCAACAATATATGCCAGACGATCGCCTTCTTTAAACCCCAACAGGCGATCGGCAGATATGAAAATAGGTGTTTGCTACGGTATTTCTAACACGAATATCGGCTGACGTCGTTCTCCGTAGAATCCGAGCGGGTGACGTCACACCCGGTCGCTTGGATGTTTATGTGAAGAAAAATTTTTTCATTAATTCGCGCATCTTGTTCTGGGTGCTGCATACTAAAAAATGGTACCGGAAACTTTAGAATGATCAAGTTTACGTGCGATCACGATCGGTTTGCAATGATCGGTGGTTTCAAAATTCTTGAGTAGATGCGTGGTCTGCGGTTTTACCGTGTGAGACAGCAGTTGTTATACATTTTGTTGTTTTCTTCACATATCGTGCTGCGTTCGTTAGGAGTATAATTTATATTGATTAGTAAATATACCCTGAATGCTATGCGATATGATTCCTGGAGCCGTTACACATCCTGTAGGATCTATTATGGGTGTGTTGTGCCCGCCGCGTTCTTGTCGTCATAATCAATGCGATCGTTGTTGTAACGTGGCGGGGTGGGGTGCGGGAGGTTACGGTTAATTTATGAGTCAAAATATTTGAAAATTAATTGTCTGCCTTCCATCCGTGTCTCATTCCGCTTGTTTATTGTAGGTTTGTGCTTATTTTATAGGCCAAGCCAGCCCCGCCATCATGTGACGACTGCCATAAGTTTGTCCGTGTAATGTTCAAGGACCATGTCTGTTTTAGGTGTGCCCTGTGTAATATAGATCATAGGTGTAATGTTTGTGCAGTGTGGTCCGTCGAAACGATGGTTAAGTTCCTTGCCCAGAAGGACTTGGCTGGGTCTGACGCGGGGTCAGGCGGTCCGAGAGGAAATCGTGGAGCGCCCGGTTCGGCCGGTGGGGGTGCTCCACGTCCCCAGCTGGAGGTGGCGGAGATGGCACCGCCGGCGTGGTTTGGTCCGGCTATGCAGGGTTTTCTGCATAGCGTTCTGCCCACGCTGGTGTCGTCCCTGCTACCAAAGGTTGGGGGGCAGTTTCTCCCCATGCCTGGTACGGATCCTGTCTTCGGACAGGATTCTGGACTGGTTACCGAGGGGGCCGTCAAACGGCCCCCTGGCGGGTCCGTCTGGCTTCGGACAGACAGGTTCTGTCTCTCTGCGGCCACCTCCGGGTGGTCCAGTAGCGGTGGCCGGTCCGTCAGGTGTGGGAGCCGTCCGCCAGGACGGCTCCACGGTTTATTCGTCTAGTGACGGCTCTTCGGAGTCTGAAGACGATGAGGCCGAGGAGGAGAGGTTGCTGCGGCCCGTGAAGCCGCAGGTGGAGAATATGGAGGTTGATTCCGTCCTGGACGGAACCGGCCTCCATTTGTCTGGTTTGGCGCAAGTCAGGTCAGCGGCTCCGCCTGCGGCTGAGGCCAATCCGTTACCGTGCACCGGCTCCGCGCGGCTTGGTTTGTCACCAGCCGTCAGGGGAACCGGTGTGCCGGGCCAGGCGTGGTACTCACCTATCTCGCCTGGTCCGGCAGCCGGACATGGGGTGCCGTTGGCGCCCGTGGCCGGCTATGGTTCCGCGACGGTTACGGGTCCGTACGGTTTTCCGTGCGGACCTACCCCATGGACCGGAGTGTTTCATGGGGTGGCGGCGGAACCATGTGGTAGCGGAGTGCCTGGCGTGTCAGCCGTGGCTCCTGGCCGGGAGGCCATGGCTGGCAGACCCGTAAGCATGTCAACGGGTGACGTGTTTGCGGGGGTGTCTTCTTCGGAGTTAGATTGGTCTGATGCTCTGGCATGGCTAGCCAGAGTTGACCCGTCTGTGGTTTCGGCCACGGCCGATGAAGATGCGCCCCGTCCGTCGGTTGCGTCGATTAGGACGGGGATTTTGCCCGCGGCTCGGATCCAGTCAGTGGGACTGGATCCACGGTTCATTGATTTGTTGGATGCTATTTATAGTAAACAACTAATGACCAAGGGTCAGTTCCCTGCGGCCTCCAGGGAGGTGCGGGCAAGGTGCCGTATTCCGCGGGGTGAATACGACAGGTATGGTGTAGTCCCGTCGGTCACGGAGGATGACCGATGGGTACTGGGCGTCCAGAGTGCCGGGTCGGGTGGTCCCGGTCCGGCTCTAGTGGATAAGGCCCAGGTACACCAGGAAGAAGTCCTGGCCCTATGCGATGAGGGTGTGAGGGCAGCCATGAGCGCTGTCAATCACTCCTATCGTCTACTTCAGTCGGTGTGGGCTGAAGCGGGGGCAGGCCACCCTGTGCCACCTGTGGCGCTATCGTGCGTTAATGACGGCTTGGTGCTGTCAATGGACGCATTGGCAAGGGTGCAAGCGCGTGTGACGAAGTCCAGGAGGCAAATGGTCATTGACCATATGCGTCCGGCTACGGCAGTCAGGGAGCGTCTTCTTGGGACGCCCCTGACAGGGCCTAGCATCTTTGGTGGCCAAGCGCGGGCCATCTTAGAGGACACCGCCAGTATTGCGCAGAATCGGTTAGCGGTAAATCTCCAGCTAGAGCTGGTGCGGCAAGCGCACGCACTAGGGGCTGTGGGCAAGCCGCTAACCGGACAGCCTTCAAAGAAACAGAAAAAGCATAAGGGCAAGGCGAAAGCCAGGCCTATTGCGACGTCTGTTTCGGCTGGGTTCTCGGAGCCGCCGCCGGCAAAGAAACCCAGGAAGGCTGTAGAGGCGCCTACCCTCCCCAATGTTGCTCCTGACCGCCCTAGAGGTGGTAAGGGCAAGGGGAAGGGTAAGGGTAAGGGTAAGGCCTCAAAGGGCGGACAGAAGGGGCCGAAGCGTACCTGAGGGTACGCAAGCTCCCTTCATATCCGCCTGGACCGCACCTGTGCGACAGGAACAGCGGTGCCAGTTATACCCGTCGTACCTAGAACGAAATGGTTCTCACTCTCTCTCGTTAAGAAAGGGGGGGGGGGGGGGCGGACTGCGAGCCGGACAACCCCGTTAGACGTCGAGGCGTCTATGGTGGGTGGAAGGCTCATGCGTTTCGTCGAGGTTTGGCGAGGTGTGACGTCAGACAGTCTGGTCCTGGGATGGTTATCCCAGGGTTACATGCCGGAGTGGTGGGACTTTCCGCCACAAAATCTGTCTTTGGCACCAGTCTGGACACCCGTACCAAGGGAGCCAGACAAGTTAGAAGCCGTTCAAAAGGAAGTGTCGGGTTTGCTTCTGAAGGGAGCAATAAAACCAGCAAACCGGAACACTCCAGGCTTCTATTCAAACATGTTCCTTGTCCCCAAGAGCACGGGGGGATGGAGACCCATACTCAATCTCAGGCCATTAAATTGGTTTATCCATACGCCTCGGTTCCAGATGGAAACACCGAGGTCGGTAATGGCGGGATTGAGGAAAGGAATGTGGTGTGTATCGATCGATCTGAAAGATGCATATTTCCACATTCCGATCAATCGGAGTTGGCACAGGTTTCTGAGATTTGCGTTTCAGAATCAAGTATGGGAGTTTACAGTTCTCCCGTTTGGCCTGTCGACAGCTCCGAGGGTTTTCACAAGAGTGGTCCTTGCGGTGACAGCGTTTCTCAGAAAAGAGAACGTGGCGCTACACACCTACATAGATGACTGGCTGCTCAAGGCAGACTCGGCAGCCAGGTTGAACGTGGATACTGCTCTGACTCTGAAGTTACTTTCAGATCTAGGCTGGATAGTCAACGAGGAGAAATCCGAGTTGACACCCACTCAACATTTCGTTTATTTGGGGATGCGATTCGACCTCGAGGAGGGCAGGGTTTACCCGTCAGATCCCAGAGTGGTGTCTCTGTTAGCCATCCTCGGGAGTTTTCGAGAGGGAAACCACATTCAGGCAAGGCGGTTCCTTCAGATGCTGGGCATGATGGTCTCCATGGAGCAGGTTATCCCGTACGCTGCTCTAATGCGAAGACCTATCCAGTTGTATCTGATGTCTCTGTGGAAACAGAGAACAGAACCCCTGTCAAAACTGGTGCCAGTTTTGGAGCCGATAATATCGCATCTTCTATGGTGGAAACAGCGTCAGAATCTCCTAATAGGGGTTTCGCTGCACCTACCCCAACCCCAGCTGTCCGTTTACACGGATGCATCGCTGGAAGGGTGGGGTGCCTGCCTGGGAGAACACCAGGTCTCGGGCACATGGACTCTCCCGGAGAGTCAGCTGCATATCAATCTGTTGGAAATGATGGCAGTGGAACTGGCGTTGGAAGAGTTCCTTCCGATGATCAGGGGCAAGGTGATATTGATACGGTCGGACAATTCGACAGTAGTATCATATATAAATCGCCAAGGAGGGACCAGGTCACCCACCCTGTGCATCAGGGTGTGGCACTTGATTCAATGGTGCAGGAATTACTCGGGTGTTTTGAAAGCAGCTCATATTCCTGGCCGATTGAACATTCTGGCGGATGCTTTGTCTCGCAGACAGAGAATCCTGCCAACAGAATGGTCCCTCAACCCTCCAGTTCTACGACGGATCTTCGAGCATTGGGGCAAACCCAACGTGGACTTGTTCGCCACAAAGGAAAATGCTCAAATCATGACATATGTCTCGCCGATTCCAGATCCAAATGCTGTCGATACAGACGCTCTGGCGATAAGCTGGAGAGGGATGCACGCTTACGCGTATCCACCCACCATTCTTCTACCGAAGGTATTGGTGAAGGTCAGGGAGGAACCGTGTCTGGTCCTGCTAATAGCGCCGTATTGGCCGAGCAGGGCGTGGTTCACGGATCTTCTAGATCTGCTGGTGGAAAATCCTGTGCAGTTGCCCGAGATTCCGAACATAATCTCCCAGGCCAAGGGACGCTTCCTACACGAGCGTCCCGAAATGTTCAAATTGACTGCGTGGATGTTGTCAAACAACGTTCCACGTCGGAAGGCTTTTCTCGACAGGCTGCTGATTTCATCGCGGCTGCGAGAAGGAGGTCAACCTTCAAGTCATATAACAACAAGGTTAACAGATTTGCAGACTGGTGTGAAGAAAAGGGTATTGATACCTTTCAATCCACTATTCAGCAAATAGCAGACTTTCTCTGTGAGCTGTTCTTTACAGGACTAGCTCCCGTCACAATTGCTGGATACAAGTCAGCTTTGGCATCAGTTATCCCTTGTCTAGCCAACAGGGATAGTCCAGAGGTGGCCCAGTTAAACGTGATGTTGAAGGGAATGAGCAATCTCCGCCCGAGACAACCGGTAGTCATTCCAGCCTGGAGTCTATCTTTAGTGCTTAATGTACTGGCCAAGCACCCATTCGAACCGTTGCGTTCGGCTAGTCTAAAGCATTTGACTCTAAAGGCGGTCTTTCTATTGGCAGCTTCCTCAGCTAGAAGGCGCAGTGAGATCCATGCGCTTTCGGCAGAGAGGAACCGATTTATTGTTTCTGGAGGTCTGCGTCTTCTGCCAAGAGCAGAATTTATGTCAAAGAACCAATCTTTGAGATATCCCGGCAAACCGATCATTATACCGAAGTTAACCAGGTTTGATCGTGATGCCAGTGTCTGGTGCCCGGTCCGTGCTTTGACTAAGTACAAGAAACGGACTGACTCATTACGGTCGAACGATAGACATCTGTGGATCTGCCATAAAAAGCCTTATGGCGCCGCATCCATGGATACTATCTCTCGTTGGGTGGTCGAATGCATTCAGACTACTCATGAGATGGCGACTGGGCACCAGGTGCAGGGCGTAAGGGCACACGATGTTAGAGGAATAGCCGCCTCGACCGCCCTTTACAATGGTGTTCCGTTAGAGGACATCATGGCCGTTGCACAATGGCACTGTGAGTCCTCATTTACGGATTACTATATGAGGGATGTGTCAGACTCAGCCAATCCACTCGCTTTAGCTGTTTTGAAACGATAGTTAGTGACCACACTGCTTTTCCCCTTTTTTCACTTTGGTAAGAAAAGAACCTAAAGCAGGCATGGTCAAGCGAGAGGATGTCAACCAGATTGTGTCACTGATGGCCGAACCGGTGTATGGTTGTAGGCGGTACGTCTGAAGTCCTGTTATCATAAGGTAATTCAACAAGTGAGAGTTTTTTGTATCATGTATATGTATCATGTTCATTCATCTTATATATTCATGCTCATTCCCAGGCTAATACAAGCGATATGCAGGGAGTAGTTAACCCTCTTGGCATATTGGTGTTTCAGGCGAGATACATGTTCGTTAGTTCTCTCCCTTTTCTTAGGAGGAAAAAGGGGGGGGGGCTGTGACGCGAATGTGATTCGGTTCCGTGAACTTGACGGTCCTTTTAGGTCTCCGTTAGTCAAGTTTGAAGTCTAAAATCTTTCTCCAAGGGGCAAAATTAGCATGTATGGCTTGCCCCTTCCCACCAGGTTACTGATCAAATCTGGTGTATATCAGAAGTAACAGAATGGTGAGTATTGATCGAAGGAGAATGCAGGAAATGTCAATTTCCCTTTCTCCGAGATCTAACAATACTCACCATTCTGTTACGGACCCAGCCTCCCAGCCCCACGGAGGCAAGCCATAGTTTTCTCTTGTTTGGTGGCTATGCAAACAATATGAGCTCTATGGTAAACGGGTACTCGGCAGTGGGGAGCCGGGTACCCGGTTCCCAGGAGTCGGTAAAGCTTTCTAAGTCTATAATCCTAGAGCCGCTGTCAGGGCCAGCTGTATATCAGAAGTAACAGAATGGTGAGTATTGTTAGATCTCGGAGAAAGGGAAATTGACATTTCCTGCATTCCGGGGGAAAGGTCCTATGCGGGAGGGAGAGACAGCAAACTTTTCCTACTCATTACAGGCAGTCGGGTGGTCGCTATTCGTCCCGCCAATCTAAGTATATATTTTTACGGTCAATCGGTCGAGAAAGTCGTTTAGTGCTAAAAGTTAAAGATATATCAAATGGCCTGCTCAAAGCCAGACAGGAGGCGAGTTCTATTTTAGTGTTCGGGAGGGAGTGGGGGGGGGGGGAAGACGTTTTTGAGTCGTTGCCGCCTAGTTGGTTCAAAGTTCTCGGTGGGCGTCCAGAGGCAGTCTTTCTGTGCCTAACTCTAACACTTTTTAGTGGGAATCCTGTGCAAAGCGGTGGTTTAGGGTAGCTAGAATCTTTTGCAGGTTACGGCCTCGGGCGGCCGCAGGACGCGATTGGTTAGATTTTGCGAGAACCTCTTCCCTCACAGGGTCGGGTGAATCTTTCTTTGGCTTGGGGCTATTAGATCACCTTGAGTGACATCACAAAGGCCTGTGTAATTAAAGAGGAGAGCACTTAGCGGACCCTCCGCCGAGCTCGGGTGCCAAGAACTGGGAAGGGATTCAGGTGATTGTGTACCGTAGTAACGACTAGCAACCTTAGTTTCCACACGAACATCGGACACATCATATGGGGATCTAAGTAAAATGTCAGCCGCTATCATTCGTTAAAATCATAATTGAAAACAAGATCAACAAAATCAGTACTTAGATCTGAAGGTCAGTTAAATCTCACCTGTGAAAATTACAGTCTGAAATGAAAACCTAGTATTTGGCCTCAGCTTATTATGAAAACTAACTATCAAAATCGTGTGAAATACCAGTTGTCAAAAATCAATTCTGCAACTGCAAGTTTATTCTGGAAAGCTATGCCACATCAGTAAAGCAAGCTATCTGATTGCGAGAGATCTAATATGGTGATGGCACTGTAAATACTTGTTCTCACTTTAGTACTGTTTGATCCTGGACCAGAAACCTGGAAAAAATGCCAACAGGATATGAGGTTGTCAAGCTCATTAGTACATATGGACATTTCAATGCTTTACATCAAACAACTCCCCAGTACTCATGTAAAAAGAGATCTTGCTATGGAATCGCATAACCACCATGATAATAAGAAATACATCCTTTACATATATCTCACGCTAATCTTACTGTCTCAGTCGAATGACATTCACCCTAACCCAGGACGAGTTCCTACTAGCCAATGTGATTCCAATCATCGTTCCTACAAATGTGCAAGTTGTGACATCACGGTTGACTGGTCCCAAAAAGGTGTTATTTGTGAAACATCTGACCAGTGGTATCATGCTGGATGCCAAAGCATAAACAGCACAACATATGACAGGCTCAGTGATTCCAAAGCAGATATAAGTTGGCACTGTGCCATCTGCAACAATCCAAACTATAGTTCAACAGTTCGTGAATTACTCTGCACTGAACAGTATCCATCCATGTCTATTCAATTAATCCCTGACATATCTTTCCGTAGTCCAGATCATGCAAGACATCGTATCAAACCTACACACACCTAAACTCCGACTAAATCTCAACCAACAAAGCCAAATGTTCCTCTCCGTATCCTGATCGTGAACTTCCAGTCAATAAAGATGAAACAGTGTAGACTTTCTAACCTCCTAGATAGTACTTCTTCTTCTTCTTTTCATTCGCTGATCATACCGCCAGTCCTGTAAGTGACTATCGACATGATCATAAGCGTTAAGTGCGTGGATCCATTATTAGAGTGCGCCGTGTGGCCTGGAACCTCCGTCTTCAGCACTCGAGGTTTCTGTCAGGATTACCTCACCCTTACCTCCTTTAGTCGCCTCTTACGACACGCAGAGGATACGGAAGGTGTATTCTAAGCCCAACCTACAGGGCAAACCTAGATAGTACTAAGCCAGAGATCGTCATTGGCACAGAAACGTGGATTACTCCTGATATAAACTCTGCAGAAATCTTTCCGTTGGGCTTTACTGTCTACAGAAAAGACAGACTTATATCAGGTGGAGGTGGCGTCTTGTTAGCAATGCAGTCAGAGTTGAACAGTGAGGAGGTCCCTAAACTTGACCGCAATTGTGAAATAGTATGGGCCAAAGTGAAGCTTATTGGTAACAACACAGTCTATATCGGCTCGTACTACCGCATTAAAGTCTCAGATGAGGAGAGCCTCATCAAGCTTGATAACTCACTCAGCAGGGCATGTGCAATTAAAGACGCTAACATCATTATAGGTGGCGATTTTAATTTTCCTGGCTGGGACTGGTGTACCAAGACACTGAAGTCGGATACCAAATATGTTTACCTCCATAGCTTCTTGACAATGTTCATAGACAACCATGGCCTAACCCAGGTGGTCGAAGAAACAACGCGTGTCAACAACACACTTGATTATCCAAACAAGGCCTTTAGCGTAGACGTCATGACAGGTATCTCAGACCTTGAAACTGTATTTGCGGAATTTGACGTTCAACCCATCAAAATCAAGCAAAAACCATGTCCAGCACCCTTGTATAAGAAAGCAGACTGGGACAGTATTCGTAGTGACTTGGCTGGTACAACGCACATGATACAGAACACGAAACTACGGGTAGTGTCAGCAATATGTGGGAGCAGTTCAAAACCACCATAAAGGACAGCATCCAGAAACCCCCCCCCCCCACACAGTAGCGATAAAGAAAGATGGGTATCCCTGGACAAACACTGAATTGAAGAGTCTCATTAAAAAGCAACACAGACTGTAAAAGAACAAATTTGGAGATACAAAAACCGCAGAAGACTACGCTAATCTGAAACATACTTTGCAAAAACGTCTACGGCGAGCCTACTGGGAATATATCGGGAATGTTCTTGGTGAAGAGACGAACGAAAACCAGTCCTCTGTCATGAAAAGGTTTTGTACCTATATCAAGCACAAACACAAAGATCATGGTGGGATTCCTTCGCTGAAAGTGGATGGTAGGCTCGACTTCTTAACTCTGTGGATAAGGCCAGTATCCTTAACAACCAATTCCATGATGCATTCAATCAAAAGATGACCCAGCTAACCTTGACAACCAGATATATTCTGACTTCACAGCATCTAATTATAACCATCCCATTCTCGAGAACATTGCCATCTCACAGTGAATGGTGTGAGACGCTCCTAAGCAACCCTAATACATATAATGCCTGTGGTCCGGATCTCTCTCACACACACATACACACACACACACAACACACAACACACACACACTTCCTCAAATCACTGCCTCCTGAAATAGCACCTATACTAACCATGATTTATCGCAAAAGCATGCAAACTGGCATGGTTCTAGAAGACTGGCGTACCGCTCTCTTTTCTCCAGTATGCAGGAAAGGCCCAAAATACTTAGCCAAAAAATACAGATGCTGTAAGGTACTGAAACACATCATTACCAGTAACATCATGAACCATGGTGAGTCAAACAATATATTCTACCCATTACAGCATGGTTTCCCGAAGGTAGGTCCTGTGAAACCCAACTAATTGAATTCGCTGAGGAAGTTCCACCATCCTCGAAGACGGGAAACAAACTGATGTCTTAGTGATGGATTTTGCAAAGGCATTTGACAAAGTCAGCAACAGCTTACTGACTAAAACTACAACACTATGGCATTTGTGGAAGGGTTAATACCGGGATCAGTAATTGGCTTAAAAACCGTCAGCAGAGTTCTTGTGGATGGAGAAGTATTTGATTCTGTGAATGTCGAATCTGGAGTACCACAAGGCTTTTGCTTGGACCCTGCTTATTCCTCTACTATCTTCAACGATCTTCCAGCCAAACTAAAATCCAGAATTTCTCTTTTCGCAAAATGACATGATAGCCTATCTCTGCATCTCATCTCCCAAAGACTCTGAAGATCTCCAGAACGACCTAACCATGATGAGTGAGTGAGCAAAACACTGGTGCATGGTATTTCACACTGTCAAACACACTGTTCTATCGGTCACCAACAAATGTACACTAATCGACACTCTGTACAAACTGCATGGCCATGCCCTAGAGTCCATATCAGCCATGAAATACCTTGAGCTAACAATCACCTGCGACCTTAAATTGGGACAAACACATCACAAACATATATAATAAGAGAAACGGAACTCTTGCTTTCCTGCGGCGCAATGTCAACATTGCGTCAACAACCATCAAAGAGCAAGTATATAAGTCATTGAATATGCAAATGCTGTATGGGAAACATACACACAGGCGAACATTCACAAAATTGAGATGGTCCAAAGAAGAGCTGCCCGATATGTCACAAATAGATCACACAATACATCAAACATATCAGATATGATCACCCACATGAAGTGGCGAACTCTTCAAAGAAGATGACAAGATGCTAAGACTCAGTATCCTGTACAAGACCTCACATAATCAAGTAGCTATCAACTATGAGGGAAAACTGCTCGACCCAAATCGCAGATCTTGAAACACACATGAATACTCCTTTCAGATCACGCGTTGTCGTACAGAAGCATGCAAGATGTCGTTCTTCCCAAGAACTATCTGTGATTGGAATGCCCTACCATATGATGTTGCCACCGCAAGCACCTTTGGCACATTCAAAGGCAAGGTGTCTACCAAGGCGTACGTGGGTAGGGTTCCTAAAACTGTAAATAGTGTACATACACTGTTTTTAAAGAGATAATCTTACATGTGTATTGTTTATCCTCTTTCTGACCCATCTTCTGTATGCGTACACACCCACAAACTAGCAGAATCTTCAGCAAGTTGAAGGAGGCTAGTCAACAGGAAGAAAAAGAAGAAGGGACACAGCGGTTATCTGGTTCAGTCGCAAGAACCAGTGTTAACCGCAGGGTCATGTAATTAAACCTACGTTTGCCTAGGCCGCTGGCCACGAGGTAAAAAAGAAAAAGTACGCTAACCAGCGGGGGAACAAGGGAAATAGTTACGCCATCTGAGGGAGACATGCTTAAGGCATCCCAGTGGCTGGCGCAAGCTTTTAAGAAGGCAAAGAATAGGGCGACCATGGGGAGCGGTTTACGTAGCGTGAATCAGTATTGTGACATCCAAACCATTCACAACGGAACTCGCTGACGGGTGACATGCGTCGAGCAGGGATAAGGTGAGCAGAGAGGCATGGCAAACCAAGGAACTAGGCTTTCCTAATCCTAGTGGTATATCCTACTCTTAGGGATCGAGACAGCGCAGATTGGAGGCGTGCGTCGATTGCGGGAGTCTCGACGAAATGGGGAGCTAAACGTGAGAGGTGGCTAGGCCGCTGGCAATGATTATTACTAGTTAGGAGTGGTCCAAGTAAGTAGAATTACACTCCATGTGTGAAAGCAGATTTAAACATCTCTTTAACTTTTCAATAATGCAACAAATTTTTCATGACATAAGAAATATTCTGTTGAATATTTTGAAATTAATTTGTCTAGAAGCTTTTGCTGCCTAAGGCGGAAACATATTCAAGTCAATTTATTTTCAAAATATTCAACTGCATCCCTGTATGATGGCCTTGAAAATGTGATTTAACGTATTCCATTAGTGAAAGGGTTATTGGCATAGATTTCTCATGAAGACATTTGACAACAATTTAACTGTACAATGGATCCTGTGGGAGAAATTACTTTCTGGCAAATAATTTTCAAAGCAAGTAACAAAATTTTAACTACAAGAAAATGTATAGTTTAATCCTGGGGTCAAATATTTCACATTTGTTCCAATGCAAACGCAAATACTTTCAAATTTATTAAAATGCAAGTGAAAATGCAAATACTTTTCTAAAAATATTTTGTTCACGCACACTACTTTAGATTTACATACCTTGAGCCCAGTTTAGGGGTTTAAGAGGATCCTGGACAATGAAAACCTGAGGGAATTTGTATCACAATCAATAACACATTTTATGATGATCAATTAATGAATACAGTTATGATCCATTTGACCTTAAAATAATACATCTATAATACAAGAGGCTGAAGGGCCCGTGCCGCTCACGTTTAATATGTTGAAGCCTACCATCATAAGATCATTCCACCCAAGTTTTGTTAAAATCGGGCTATTGATTGAAGGAGTATCATTTTTAAATGGTTCCGGAAAATCAGAGATTGCTGCCAAAACATTGACCTATCAAATTTCTGAGGCTATGACAATAGGATCCTCCAGCCAAATTTGTTTGAATTTGCCCAAGCGACTAAGTAGTATTTTATACAAATTCCCATTTTTCGGAAAATCCAAGATGACCACCATAAAAATCAAGCCATCAAAATTCTGTATACAAGTTCTCAATCATACCAGCCTAGGGTACTTCCAGCAGAGCTTGGTTGAAATCCACCAAGTGGTTAATGACGAGTAGCCTTTTAACTGATTTCCCAAAATGTTGCGAAAATCCAAGTATCTACCAATCAAAACTCTGTATGCAAGTTCTGAAGCCTACAACCCTAGGCCCATTCCAGCCAGTCTGGTTGAAATCGGCAAACCAATTAATGAGTAGACGATTTTCAACCAATTTTCAGAAAATTCAAGATGGCCACTGAGCAAATTGACCAATCAAAATTCTGCACACAAGCTCAGAAGCCTACCACTTTAGGGTCCTTCCAGCTGAGTTTGGTTTAAATCGGCCAAGTGGTTAATGAGGAGCAGGCTTTTAGTTGATTTCCTGAAATTTTCGGAAAATTCAAGATGGCTGCCAGAAATATGGACCAATCAAAATTCTGTATATAAGTTCTGAAGCATATTATGATAGGGTTCTTCCGTCCAAGTTTGATTTAAATAGGCCTAGTGGTTATCGAAGAGTAGACTTTTATGTGATTTCAATAAATTTTCCAAAAATCCAAGATGGCCACCGGAAAAATTGACAAATTAAAATTTTGTATACAAGTTCTGAAACATACCAGTGTACTATCCTCCCAGCTAAGTCTAGTTGAAATTACCCAAGCAGTTAATGAGTAACGTTTTAACCAATTTCTCCCCATCTTTCGGAAAATTCAAGATGGGCGTCGAAAAAATTGACCAATCAAAATACTGTATACAAGTTCTCATACCTACCACCCTAGTATCCTTCCAGCCAAGTCTAGTTGAAATTGCTCAAGCGGTTAATGAGGAGTAGCGTTTTAAACAATTTCACGGCATTTTTTGGAAAATTAAAGATGGCCACCGGAAAAATGGACCAATCAAAATTCTGTATACATGTTCTGAAGCATACTATGCTAGAGTTCTTCCATCCGAGTTTGATTGAAATCGAGCTATCACCTATCGAGAAGTAGGCTTTTAGGTAATTTCCAGAAATTCTCAGAAAATCAAAGATGGGCGCCGGAAAAATTGACCAATCAAAATTCTGTATACAAGCTCTGAAATATACCAGCGTACTATCCTCCCAGCTACGTCTGGTTGAAATTGCCCAAGCAGTTAATGAGGAATAGTATTTTAAACGATTTCCCGTCATTGTTTGGCAAATTCAAGAGGGCCACCGAAAAAAACGACCCATCAAAATTCTGTATACAAATTCTAAAGCCTACCCCCGCCCCACCCCCCCCCCCCCCATAGGACCATTCATCAAAATTAATTTGAAATCCGCCAAACAGTTAATGAGGAGTAGAGTTTAAGCACATGTTGACTGAAGGATGGATGGACAGACGACGGATGGTACAAGCCCACTTAGTTATGCCCTGCCCATCTCTAGTTAAGGTCAACTGAATCTCCATTTCCACAAAATTATACAGGTAAGCTGTTGAATATTTTGAAACTAATTTGACATGGTGCTGTTGCTGCCTATGACGTCATATACTTGATCAGTAAACTGGATTCCTCTATTGAGTATAATACAAAAAATGTAATAAATCCTTTTACTTTAATAAAATATTTAATATATTTTTACAAATTATTCATTCATTCATTCCTCGTCCCACATTATGCATTCATACATTTGTTGTTGAACATTGTTATGTTATTGTTGTTGGTGATGATGGCGATGGCGGTGACTCAACGTATTTATCACATTGACTTGTGCAAACAGCATGTGGGGGCAATTGGATAAACTCTTTGATTCATCCATTGTTTTTTAATTAAGCATAATATTTACTCAATGATCAAAGTGAGTAATTAGTGGGATAATAGCTCAAACATCAAAGGAAGCTACTAAGCTTTAAAAGAAGCGTGAGTAGAATTGCATGGTCTATAATTTTACTTAAAGAAAATTTAATTGTGTCATAGAATGAAGGAAATTTAAATTTCCCTTTCTCCGAGATCTAACAATACTCACCTTTCTGTTACTTCTGATATACAGCTGGCCCTGACAGCTGGCTCTAGGACTATAGACTTAGAAAGCTTTACCAACTCCTTGGAACCGGGTACTCGGCTCCTAACTGCCGAGTACCCGTCTACCATAGAGCTCATATTGTTTGCATAGCCACCAAACAAGAGAAATCCATGGCTTGCCTCCATGGGGCTGGGAGGCTGGGTCCGTAACAGAATGGTGAGTATTGTTAGATCTCGGAGAAAGGGAAATTTAAATTTCCTTCATTCTCCTTCGATTGATCATTCTGTTACTTCTGATATACACCAGATTTGGTCAGTAACCTGGTGGGAAGGGGCAAGCCATAACTGCTACATTTGCCCCTTGGAGAAAGAGCTAGACTTAAAACTTGACTAACGGAGACCTAAAAGGACCATCAAGTTAACGGAACTGAATCACATTCTTATCACTGCCCCCCCACCCCCTTTTTTCCTCCTAAGAAAAGGGAGAGAACTCACGAACATGCATCTCGCCTGAAAACACAAATATGCCAAGAGGGTTAACTGCTCTTTGCATATACACATGTATTAGCCTGGGAATGAGCATGAATATATAAGATGAATGAACATGATATATAGACATAATACAAAAAACTCTCAATCTTGAATTACCTCATGATAAATGGATTCCAGACGTACCGCCTCCAACCATTCACGTGTCCGGCCATCAGTGACACAATCTGGTTGTCATCCTCTCGCTCGACCATGTCTGCTTCTTAATTCTTTCTTACCAAAGTCAAAAAAGGGAGAAGAGCAGTGTGGTCGCTTAACTATCGTTTCAAAACAGCTAAAGCGAGTGGATTGGCTGAGTCTGACATATCCCTCATATAGTAATCCGTGAATGAGGACTCACAGTGCCATTGTGCAACGGCCATGATGTCCTCTAACGGAACACCACTGTAAAGGGCGGTCGAGGCGGCTATTCCTCTAACATCGTGTGCCCTTGCGCATTGCACCTGGTGCCCAGTCGCCATCTCATGAGTAGTCTGAATGCATTCGACTACCCAACAAGAGATAGTATCCATGGATGCGGCGCCATAAGGCTTCTTATGGCAGATCCATAGATGTCTATCGTTCGACCGTAACGAGTCTGTCCGTTTTCTGTACTTAGTCAAAGCACGGACTGGGCACCAGACACTGGCATCACGATCAAACCTTGTTAGTTTCGGTATAATGATCAGTTTGCCGGGATATCTCAAAGATTGATTCTTTGACATAAACTCTGCTCTTGGCAGAAGACGCAGACCCTCTCCTGAGACAAGAAATCGGTCTCTCTCTTCTGAAAGTGCATGGATCTCACTGCGCCTTCTAGCTGAGGAAGCTGCCAATAGAAAGACCGCCTTTAGAGTCAAATGCTTTAGACTAGCCGAACACAACGGTTCGAAAGGGTGCTTGGCCAGTACATTAAGCACTAAAGATAGACTCCAGGCTGGAATGACTACCGGTTGTCTCGGTCGGAGATTGCTCATTCCCTTCACCATCACATTTAACTGGGCCACCTCTGGACTATCCCTGTTGGCTAGACAAGGGATAACTGATGCCAAAGCTGACTTGCATCCAGCAATTGTGACAGGAGCTAGTCCTGAAAACAACAGCTCACAGAGAAAGTCTGCTATTTTCTGAATAGTGGATTGAAAGGTATCAATACCCTTATCTTCACACCAGTCTGCAAATCTGTTAACCTTGTTGTTATATGACTTGAAGGTTGACCTCCTTCTCGCAGCCGTGATGAAATCAGCAGCTTGTCGAGAAAAGCCTTCCGATGTGGAACGTTGTTTGATAACATCCACGCAGTCAATTTGAACATTTCGGGACGCTCGTGTAGGAAGCGTCCCTTGGCCTGGGAGATTATGTTCGGAATCTCGGGTAACTGCACCAGGTTTTCCACCAGCAGATCTAGAAGATCCGTGAACCATGCCCTGCGGGGCCAATACGGCGCTATTAGCAGGACCAGGCACGGTTCCTCTCTGATCTTCACCAATACCTTCGGCATAAGAATGGTGGGTGGGTACGCGTAAGCGTGCATCCCTCTCCAGCTTATTGCCAGAGCGTCTGTATCGACGGCATTTGGATCTGGAATCGGCGAGACATGTCATGATTTGAGCATTTTCCCTTGTGGCGAACAAGTCCACATTGGGTTTGCCCCAATGCTCGAAGATCCTTCGTAGAACTGGAGGGTTGAGGGACCATTCTGTTGGTAGAATTCTCTGTCTGCGAGACAAAGCATCCACCAGAATGTTCAATCGCCCAGGAATGTGAGCTGCTTTCAAAACAACCGAGTAATTCCTGCACCATTGAATCAAGTGCCACACTTTGATACACAGTGTGGGTGACTTGGTCCCGCCTTGGCGATTTATGTATGATACTACCGTCGAATTGTCCGACCGTATCAATATCACCTTGCCCCTGCCATCATTTCCAACAGATTGATATGCAGCTGGCTCTCCTGGAGAGTCCATGTGCCCGAGACATGGTGTTCTCCCAGGCAGGCCCCCACCCCTCCAGCGATGCATCCGTGTACACGGACAGCTGGGGGTGGGGTAGGTGCAGTGAAACCCCTACTAGGAGATTCTGACGCTTTTTCCACCATACAAGATGCGACATTATTGGCTCCAAAACTGGCACCAGTTTTGACAGGGGTTCTGTTCTCTGTTTCCACAGAGACATCAGATACAACTGGATAGGTCTTCGCATTAGAGCAGCGTACGGGATCACCTGCTCCATGGAGACCATCATGCCCAGCATCTGAAGAAATCGCCTCGCCTGAATGTGGTTTCCCAATCGAAAACTCTTGAGGATGGCTAACAGAGACATCACTCTGGGCTCTGACGGGTAAACCCTGCCCTCCTCGAGATCGAATCGCATCCCTAAATAAACGAAATGTTGAGTGAGTGTCAACTCGGATTTCTCCTTATTGACTATCCAGCCTAGATCTGAAAGTAACCTCAGAGTCAGAGCAGTATCCACCTCTAACCTGGCTGACGTGTCTGCCTTGATCAGCCAATCGTCTACGTAGGTGTGTAGCGCCACGTTCTCTTTTCTGAGAAACGCTGTCACCGCAAGAACCACTCTTGTGAAAACCCTTGGAGCTGTCGACAGGCCGAATGGGAGGACAATAAACTCCCATACTTGATTCTGAAACGCAAATCTCAGAAACCTGTGACAACTCCTGTTCATTGGAATGTGGAAATATGCATCTTTCAGATCGATTGACACGCACCACATTCCCTTCCTCAATCCTGCCATTACCGACCTCGGCGTTTCCATCTGGTGTATGGATAAACCAATTTAATGGCCTGAGATTGAGAAGCCTGGAGTGTTCTGGTTTGCTGGTTTTATTGTTCCCTTCAGAAGCAAACCTGACACCTCGTTTTGAATGGCTTCTAACTTGTTTGGTTCCCTTTGGTACGGGTGTCCAGACAGGTGCCAAAGACAGATTCTGTGGTGGAAAGTCCCACCACTCCGGCATGTATCCCTGGGATAACCATCCCAGGACCAGACTGTCTGACGTCACACCTCGCCAAGCCTCGACGAAACGCATGAGCCTTCCACCCACTATAGATGCCTCGATGCCTAATGGGGTTGTCCGGCTCGCGGTCCGCTCCCCCCCCCCCCCCCCCTCTCTTAACGAGAGAGAGGGAGAGAGAACCATTTTGGTCTTGGCTCGGCTGGTCTAACTGGCACCGCTGTTCCTGTCGCACAGGTGCGGTCCAGGCGGATACGAAGGGTTGCTCTCGTACCATCAGGTACAATCCGCTCCCTTCTTTCCGCCCTTTGAGGACTTACCCTTCCCCTTCCCGCCTCTAGGGCGATCAGGAGCAACATTGGGGAGGGTAGGGGCCTCCACAACCTTCCTGGCTTTCTTCGCCGGCGGCGGGTGAGAAAAGCCAGATGAAGCAGCAGCCGCACTAGGCTTAGCTTTTACCTTGCCTTTATGCTTCTTCTGCTTCTTGGAACATTGCACGGTCAGCGGCTTCCCTACAGCCCCTAGTGCGTGCGCTTGCCGCACCAGCTCTAGCTATAGGTTCACCGCCAACCGATTCTGCGCAATGCTAGCCGTGTCCTCTAAGATGGCCCGTGCCTGGCCACCGAAGATGCTAGGGCCTGTCAGAGGCGTCCTAAGAAGACACTCCCTGATGGCCACAGCCGGACGCATATGGTCAAGAACCATTTGCCTCCTGGACTTCGTAACACGCGCCTGCACCCTTTCCAGTGCGTCCATAGACAGCACCAGGCCGTCATTGACGCACGAAAGCGCCACAGGTGGCACAGGGTGGCCTGCCCCTGCTTCAGCCCACACCGACTGAAGAAGGTGATAAGAATGGTTGACAGCACTCATGGCTGCCCTCACACCCTCATCTCAAAGGGACAGGACTTCCTCGTGGTGTCCCTGGGATTTAGGGGTTAGAAATTGGAACACGCGACCCAGACAAAATTTTAGAGACCTAAGTCTTTTAACTATGGAATAATAAGGAAATATACAACCTGGTTATCATCGGCAGTATCCATATTAATCCAAATATCCTTGTAGAAACGCACTAGCTATCACAATAAACCACAGACAAAGACTTAGATTTAATTTCTCTAGATCTTTCCAACTGCAAAAGCATGTATTTCTCTTGTTGCTATGCAAACAAGAATGAGTTCTGTGGTAGACACCGCTCCCAACTGCCGAGTACCCGGTTCCAAGGAGTCGGTAAAGCTTTCTAAGTCTATAGTCCTAGAGCCAGCTGTCAGGGCCAGCTGTATATCAGAAGTAACAGAATGGTGAGCATTGATCGAAGGAGAAAATGTCAGTTGCAAACCGATAAACTACTTAAAAAAATAACTCATTTATCGAGCCAGTCATTTTATCAGTTTACGCATTGATGGACCTGCACGCATGCGCCGATGCACGCACACATACGAACACACACACTCAATCATGCACGCAAGCATGCACGCTTAATTGATGACGGACTTGATCTTGTAATTGTTGTACGAATTGTATGTATTTACTATTTAATAACATGCTGTTGAATATTTTGAAACTAATTTGACTGTTGTTGCTTATATTTAGCATTTGGGTATAAAATGCGAGCCAGATCGGGGAAAATGGTACCAAAAGAAGTTTGAAGCAGAATATCTCCACATTTATTGATATAAATTGAAAAAATATAACTGCAATTTAATTTTTTTCCAAGCATTTTTGCTAGGGCGTGGCCGTGGTCAGCAGACTACTGCTCATCAACCACTAGACCGAATTTGATGATTTTTACATCTCTATATTCACAGCTAAATGTTAAATTTGCATAGCACATTCTGTTACTCGCGACCATGGAACCATTATTTATTTATCATTCTTCAAAAGTGCGTCAAGGCTTTTAAAACTGGCAATCGCTAGACGGGTGGTCAGCAAGCGATTTTCAGGAGTGGGTGGGCTTAGCTTAATAATTTTCACATGGTCGAACTAAAAATGGACCTCACATTTGTGCAGTAAATTTTATCACTGGCGCGAATATAGTTTTGGAAATATATTACATTTGGGCATATTAAAACATTTTTAGGGCGCTATATTTAGGCGTCATTGTCACATTTGCACAGCGAATCTGTTGATAATCAGCCCAGTGCTTATGGGGATATTCTAGCTGCCTCAACAAATTTTTACGACCTTTCTTCCTGATCAGTTGATTTCATCACCACTGGCCTCAGCGGAATATTAGAGGATTACAATTCAATCCCTTGTATATAATTATAAAGGCCTGCACGGCTACAATTAATCACTAGATTGATCGGTCGATCGCAAATCCCCCACGTTCACCGCTTTGAACTTTTGACAAAACCCCACAACCCACCCCAGAGGTGGAGCCAAATGTAAAGGGCCTTTTGCGCTCAGAAATCATATGGCTAACTCATATAGCAAATTTGGTTGAATTTCAAGCAATAGTGTCAGAGGAGTTGCATTACAAATCAATTTCATGACGATTTGACCCCATGCCACACCCCTGGGGGTGGAGCCAAATGTAAATGGGCTCATCCACTCCACATTGTTATGGGTAACTCACATACCAAATTTGGTTGAATCCCGTCCAATGGTTTCAGAGAAGATGCGTTAAATCAATTTATGCAGGTTAAAATTTGACCTTTCTGACCGCTCTCCCGCCCCCTGGGCGGAGGGGGGGGGGGGGGAAATAAGGCCAAATCTAAATGGACTCTTGTGCTCCGCAATCATATGGGTAACTCAGATATCAAATTTGGTTGAGTTCCGTCTAACGATTTCAGAGGAGTTGCATTACAATCAATTTCATGACCTTTTGACCTCATCCCCCACCACCTGGGGGCAGGGCCAAATGTAAATGTGCTCATCCACTCAACATTGATGTGGGTAAATGGCATATTAAATTTGGTTGAATTCCGTCCAACAGTGTCAGAGGAGTTGTATTATATTCAATTTTTTGACCTGTTGACTCCAACCCACCCACCCCTGGGGGCAGGGCCAAAAGTGAACTTGCTCATGTACTCCACATTGATATGAGTAACCCACAGACCAAATTTTGTTGAATTCTGTTCAACGGTTTCGAGGGGAGATGCATTACAATCAATTTCCACAGGTTAAAATTTGACCTTTTGACCCCTCCCCAACCCCCTGAGGTGGAGCCAAATCTAAGTGGCCTCTTGCATTCCGCAATCATATGGGTAACTCAGATATCAAATTTGATTCAGTTCCGTCTAATGATTTCAGAGGAGTTGCATTACAACTGATTTTATCTTATGACCCCTGCCACGCCCACCTGGGGGTGGAGCCAAATCTAAATATCGTCTTGCAAAGCGGAATCATATGGGTAACCCACAGACCAAATTTGATTTAATTCCACCAAATGGTTTGGGAGGAGATAGCGTGACAGACAGACGGACATAGTCTCAGAGCTCAGAGGATTTTATTTGACTTTTATTTACCAAAAGGTCTGAGGGTGGTTCCTAGGGTAGAATTGTCTGTAGAATTCAGAAATCCATTTCTTACAAAAATTTGCTTGGAAGTTTTTCAATAATTTACTCTTGAGGTGAGGTACCCTCGACATATGAGATCGCAATTTTGCGTTACATGGTAATTTGGTTGATTTTGGCTTTGTCAATTTTGGGCCTGGAAATGTTCCAAATACAATCCACTACATTAACCGTACCTACTGATTCACAATTTGAAGCAATAACAATATCACCCAGATAACTGATGTATTTTGTAATGAACATCCAAGATCGACATGCCCAGAAATAGTATCTATGAGTATATTGATGCAATCATTTCATTTTAATTATATATATCTTGATGAAAGGACGAAATGTCATATGCAACTTCAGTGTTGATCACACGTAAAAGATCTATGTCATAGAGGGAAATTATTATAAATCACACACTGCAACGATCATACAGTTGTTAGAGTAACAATGTAATATTATATCCACCATATTACACAGTTTGCATCTACTCACCACCACACAATTCATAGCTCCTACTCATCATATGATCATTCGATTCATATAGTATTTCTCCATGTGCCATTTCCTCATCATCATCATCATCATCATCAACTTCCATGTATTTCAATCATTTTCCAGAGCCTGGCATATACTCTGTGTTACCTGTTCACAATCAAACCAGTTAATCTGGTAACATCCATATATAAAGAACCACCGTCTTGTTCAGGGTGTGATAAACATGGGCTAGGTAGTGATGAATTCTTCTAGATAGATGCCACATAGTTTATCTTGTTTTTCAGAACATGACTGCATGGAGACATGCAACTTAGATTCACACCTTTAATTCTCTCTAGATCTTCATCATTCCGTTTGGGAGTATAATGTTGCTGAAAGCATGCATGTCACACATCACCAACATCGTCCATGTGAGCTTTGCCATACAAACACATTTTCCCAGACCTTTGATGAGCTCATGCAAGACAATAGTCCTATCACCCAGATGAGAGAATACTTCAGCATGTACATTATTCTTTTCCAAAATCTGAAGTGGTCGGCATTTTCATTTATTCATGAATGCTGCTGTAGCGTCAGATCCGGTGAATGCATGAAGTCCAGTGAGGGCATCAATCACATTTGGTTTTACATTAGAAGCAAGCTGCGATATACTGATGTAGCATCTGGTATTCTTACCACTCAA
The DNA here is from genome assembly GCA_034401795.1 of Chaetoderma sp. LZ-2023a. Taxonomy (NCBI): domain Eukaryota; kingdom Metazoa; phylum Mollusca; class Caudofoveata; order Chaetodermatida; family Chaetodermatidae; genus Chaetoderma; species Chaetoderma sp. LZ-2023a. Next base: position 13,366,580 of record CM067371.1, read on the forward strand.
TCAAACACCCATCCACGCCTTTGGTTTGCTTGAAATATGAATATGATACACCATCCTCTTATCAGCTTCTTCATGTTGGCAAGTGAGTGAAGGAAATTTGTCTTGTATAACAGTTCCTCGAAAAGGTTCTATTTTGAAGAAAGATATTCCAGTGATTGTTGCCAATCATGTGGCGGTTTCAGTTCATGCCCTGTGATTCTGAAGGACATTTCTGCAGCACCAAGTCTGTTCTTTTCTGCCTCTTTTATTGATGGACCCCTGTATACGTGACATACAAAGTTAACACGGCTCAGCAGATCACACAAGGCATGCAGGATAATTTTTGCAATCTTGCCATATGACTGACATGGATTCTGGATGGTGTGCAGAAAGAGCAAGGCATCTACTATTGTGACGTTGATATTGTCTGGACCATCACTTTCCACCATTATCCCAAGCATATGTAACATTTTTGCCTTGTCAGTCCTGTTCAAACTTCCATCATGATGAGCTAGTGAGTGAGGTACGGATGTCAGAGGATATTTGAAGACCTCCAAATAAATTTTCCCAATCATACTATTGTACAGGAGTCATCCAAACAGATCTCTGGTAACTTGCAATCAACCACTTCCTTAATGCCAACTTTGCGCTTTACAGATGCTGATGTGAAATTCCTCACTTTCCGTCTGGGTATTAGTTTCTTGAAGTGTGATGCGTCTTGCAAACAAGCAGGACAGCATCCCAAGAGGTCTTCCTTGACTTGGTCTGCTACTTTCACACTTGTTGTAAGAAAGTACAGATTCTCATCTGCATTTTGGCATAAGGGATTCATATTGTTCTCTATTCCTTCAATCAATGTGGGCATATCCCCGTTATCCTTCTTTATTTGGTAAGGCTTTAGGGATTCGGAAATGTCTTCATTTCAGAACTCACCACCAAATTGCCGACTATTGCACTCCTCACAGATCGTGTGATCATCCAGCTGTTTCTAGCCGAGTCTGCCTGCCCACAGGATGTTATCCCAGTGAAACAAGAAGTTGCATCAGCATTCACTGTTTGCTCAAATGTAATGTCGACTGGAAAGGTCGGCTGCTTCTTCTGACAGAGAGGGCGTGCCATTCTGTAGGATTGTATGTATGCCTGGGGTATGTGTTTTCCATATTGAGGAGATTCAAGAAGTATTTCACCATCCATCTTGCATAATTATGTCGGTTTCCAGCAAAGATTTTAGCAAGGGTGAAAATGAAGAGGTCACCATCATTTGTACTGACTGAACATCAGGAGAATATTGATAAATTGTACATATATCATCCAAAATGGCTGCTGCTTCCATGATTTTTTGTACATTCAGCATATGTTCCCATCAATCTTTTGCTAACAGTGATTAGCAAGGATGTGCACCATAGGCAACTTGCTCATTAATGTCCAGGTTACAAAATTTTGCTATGCTCCACTGAGCTATGTGCATGCCGAATATGCCAGTGTAGCGATAATAATAATAATAATTAATTTAGCACATGTTTTACATGTTGGTTCACTGAATTATTCATCATTGGTACATTCTTCCCATCCACTATATTAATTATTATGTTTTCCAAGGATAAATTCATTAAGTGAACCTGTTGCCAGGACTCAGTGAGGATATGTGGTGCACCCGATCGATATATTATGTGACCAATGGCTCCAAAGTAGGCTAGCTTTGTGTTGGAAGGGTTAAAACAGATAATGACATTGTCGAACAAAGGATATTCGGCGGCTTGGATCTACAGAGCGGGCTTAGCTACAGCCAGGTCATAGTGAACTACTGCATGTGTATCACAACATTCATTCGATACTCGCTGAGAAATATGCAGCCTCGACTACAACATCAAGTAAGGTTGGAGGCTATCTAAGATTGCCCATGTAAGATATTCTATTGTGTTGGTAGATGATCTTCTGTGATGAATGAATTCCAGCCAGCCAATGTTTGGGGGTTCCTCTTGAACCATGCACATCATCCAAACCCTATCTCTGTATTTAACACTGTTTACATACAGTGATCTCTGCATATCTTTCAGCTGATACTGGAATTCTGTTATCTTGGCTTTCTTACCACATGGTTCAAGAAAAGTTTCTTCCAGATGAAACCTCCATTTTTTATGTTTTGCCATCACTTGTGGAGGTTACAGACAGGGAAAGGTCTGAATGGGATGGATGGATAATAGTAGGCACAATATTTTGATAGCAGATGGCAACCATATCATGCAGTGACTCGCCACCTGATTGTTTTCATCACAGTTATTCCAGTGCACAAGCCAGCAAGCTGATTGATACCATCTGACGTGGCATGGTTTCTTTGAGATATGTTTATACCAAAGTCTGTTTCCAGGCTCTCTACCATGTGGTAATTGGCACAATGATCAAAGCGATTGATTATTTCTACCGCTTTCCTACTACCAGTTAAACACTTGAGTCCAAATCCCATGCAAATCTATTTAGATGGCTTTGTTCACCCTCTCGTTGTTACAACCACAATGTCATCTGATACAGATTTGACCAGACTTTCAAACCTACCCAGTGTTGTGGATACACTGGATCCTGTATATCGTACGCTGAAGAAGTCTAAAAGTAGAGAACGCATTTCATCCGGTGTTGAAGCTAGGGTTTCGGCTGTTATGGGCTGGTGCAACTCCTCATTATTCTACATATTAAGAGTAAGTGATCGGAGGTAGAAGGTTGTCTCATTGACTGACATCTCATAAAATCTTGCTCTGTGTATTGCTCAAAATCTTCGCGATATTCCGTTGATAATTCTCACAGACAGACGACTGGCAGGATGTGTAGATTCATTCATGCTTTCCATTTATCTCTTGTGAAGTGATGTTAGTAACTCAGTGCCTTGGTTTTTTCTATCAAGTTCATATTCATGTTAGGCTTGCGCGATTTTTGCTTTGAAACATCGCGATCGATTTTATTATTTTTAAATCACGATTTTTGATTAAATCGTAGGCCCAAATTCCCAAAAGTATAAACCAGGGTAACGTGACTTGTTTCTAGAAAAAGTTGAAATAAATGATACAAAAATAGCCCAAAATTAGAACACATTTTCATGCGACAAATTCTTACCATCCTACGTCTATGCTTAATGTATACATCATCGCAGCAGTGAAATTATTAATTGGGACCGCCTAAATATTGCGTATAGTTTAATAAACATTATTTATTTCATCAAAATTTGATATATAATGTCGACGAGAAAAAATACAAATTACGTGATGTACCAGCTTCCGCTTATAGCCTCCCTTTGTAGGACGAGTTTAGGTCATTACTGGAGTAACATGAAGACCCTAATATTAGTACCTGGGGAGATAATGCGTAATCCACATACATAGGATGGTAGCTTTGAGTAGGTACGCGTGTAACGGCGTAAGCTCGTCCTATAGTGCAGTTTATAGTTGCTTTCAGAATGTACGATTTACATTTAAAAGTAATCAACAGAACGCACAGTTCAAAATAAAACTATCTGAAATGCTGTTGCTTTATTTTCTTTAACTAGACATGAAAACCGATTCAAAAAGGAAAAATTATTACACTAGAATTAAAAAGAAGTATGTTCACCGATTGCCTAACACTCTGCAACTGCAACTGAGTATATACTTGGCATTTCATGACAGACTCAGGGCCTGCAGTGAAAGAAAGAAAATTACATGGCGATTCGATGGAGTAACTAGCTAGTTTTCTAAATGACAAAGGCGTTACCTCGCTATTGTTAGCATTGTGTTGTGATTATCAATTATTTGACACGTGCATGGCATATGGCGCGATACAAACACAATGAACACAGGCATGAATCGATTATAATTGTGCTCATGTACTGATAAAATATGACAGAAAAGTAAACACTTCAGATTTTAAACATAAACAAGCATGAAATATTTGACGATTTTCCGATTTTTCCTCAATTGCATCGTAAAAATCGCCATTTTAAAAATAAAACAAACTTCATGATTAAATCGAAAAATCGTGCAAGCCTAATTCATGTGTTCTTTGAGAGTATCAAACGCTGCTTTGTGAAATGTTATTTTGCTTGAGTGTTCATGTGGTTTATATCTGTTCTTTACCGCATTTGCTTTATTGAGATAATCCCTCCGACAAGAATATCTAACTTCCTTCGATATGAGGTTGATTCCAGATAGCCGTGCAAGCATACCATGATCGTTCGGTTTATTAGTGGCATCCTTGATGCTTTTTTTTCTCCAGATATATCCATCTAAAGGTTCCCAATGGGGTTTTCTCCTTCTTTTCTCACAAGACTTTGCTATGGCCAGACAAAAAAGACACCTCTTTGTAAATATGCCCATAGACCGGCTTTGGGGAACAATCTGCAACACATGATCGTAAAACTGGTTTGACCGATGTGCTTGGAACATCATCTTGCATTGGTTTGCGAAGAGCTGTAAACTCGTTATAGCACTGTGTATGATATTTTCTCATCATAAATGGCAGGTAGTTTGATACTAAAATGCTGAAAGCTTTTGTACGATGCATACCTTATGATGTTACATTGATTGATTCTGTCCCACGATTCATCATCAAATGGTTTGATTACTTCAGCAAATTTCTCAACAATATGTAAAATGCAAGTCCGCTTGGATGATGCCATAATCTATTCAACTGGAAAACAAACTGTTCACTAATCAGATTATCATCTAGTCTACTTTATTCCCTAAGCTACACAGTAGTACCTAGTCTCCACACTTATCTAATATTACACGCTGTTGTCTATATTAGACACCATTCGCTAATACACATACATGTACAACACTTGCACATGGCAGAATACACTAATCTAGCCGGATTTATCATCTATAAATAGATAGAAAACATGGTATTTTAACATACCCACAGAAAACCATCACTAGCAATATCATTCTACCTTCTGGCTAATAGTCCCGAGCATCAGATGGTTTTATTGGATGTTTATTAACCAAGAGGTCTGGTTCGTTTAATTTTAAATCTAAATCTGGACAAATTTAGTATCTATGTAGATGCCTAACAGCAATACAAACTGTCTAGCCTTCGCCATGGATCGCCTTCAAACATACAGATGTTGTCCAATGTTTGTATCTGAATGATTCTAATGCATTATAATGTACAATAATTACCATTTATGATAACTATCTGCATTCTAATCAAAGAGATAGGTAGATAAAACACATTTTTCAACAGCGTCGTCAACGTCGACAAAATGGGGGTATAGATATAAATAACCATACTACCCATATTATGCCAGGCACCCAAACATGGGAAATGAATCAGGAGATGACACCCATTCATATGATCCCTTATTTGTATGTATCACTACTACTTGGCACACTTTCAGGCCCAAAGTTGACAAAGCCAAAATCATCCAAATTACCATGTAACGCAAAATTGCGATCTCGTATGTAGAGGGTACTTCACCTCGAGCAATTTGTGGAAAATCTTCCAAAAGCAGATTTTTGTAAGGAATTGATTTCTGAATTTTACAGACAACTCTACCCTAGGAACCACCCTCAGACCTTTTGGTAAATAAACGTCAAATAAAACCCTCTGCGTTCTGGGACTAACAGACGGACAGAGATGATTTCAATATCACCGACATTTTTTTAATACATGGGGATAAATATACACAATTCATCAAACTGATACACATTAACTATAGCCTCCCTACCACACCCCTTATAGCAAATAATCTCTAGGTGCGAAACGACTCACACTACGGGGCGAATCAACCCGGGACGAAACGACCTGTTACCGACCATACAAAAAATAATAAATAAGCATTCCACGAAAACCTGCGCTCTATAGGACGAATTTGCCAGGGGGGGGGGGGGGGTGAATCTGCCAGGAATCGTGGAAATTTCTGCACAGCTGTACAACTTAGTCACTATACCACTTACTAAATAGACCACCATATATGCTGAGAATACATAGTCCTTGCGCTTGCTCCCATTAGAGTAGCTTGTATCGATCAATATCTAGCGACCCGCCAACAAAAGAGCTCGCAAGGATTGAGAAGTTTTTCTCATATTGTAGGTTCCTCTTTACTTGGGCTATTTGGCGGTCACTACAAGGTTGTACAATTCCGCAAAATCTCTACCTAACCAGGCTGTAGTAATTAAGAATCGAGATAAAATATTGTAATGTAAAATATTCATTTGAAATTGTAACTTTCTAGCAGAAAACTGGCCGAAATTATAAAATATTAACGCAAGAAATGATATATTTTAGACATTTTTAACCATCCTCTGTCTTATGATGTTAATTAAAATAAGTTTTATTCTATTTTTTGCGAGAAGTGCATTCTTATAAGTAGTCAATTTTCGTGGCAGTTATCGTTAATTTATAAATTTCTCTAGCCTCCTCGCTAGAGAAATTGATAAATTAATGATTACTGCCATGAAAACAACAATTTGACGGATCTGGCTAAAAAAGAAAATGTTATGTGTTGTCGCTAAATACAGGTAAACGATCATTTTCAATTACGAAGAGCAGTCGCTTATCTGATTAGACAGATATACTATTGAATTTTGCTAATGGAAAGCAGATTATCTGCCTAAACAGAATAGCATACCGGTTTTATGTTATATCTCGATATTTCCGTATCGGCAAAATCATATCGGTATTACTAACGGCATAGCTATGATACCAGTATTCGATATAATATTTGTATATCATGAAGCCCTACTATATTGTATTATATATAGTAGTAATAGGAAATATGGTAATAATATGAATTAGGAGGGTAAACTTCAAATGCCTGTGGTTAATCCATAACTACATTAACAAAATAAATAATTGAAACAAGAGGCCCAAGGGGCCTGTGTCGCTCACCTGGAGCACCATAAATTTTTGTCAAAATTGTTGGTGGGTGGTTTAGCAGTCTTTTATATGAGTTTGTGGACATTTTTGCAAGTGCAATATGGCCGCCAAACAGACTACATTTTGATTGCCCCATGGCGCCATTTTAATTTGATGGATCAACTTCCTTTGAACAAATTTTAATGGCCCAAATTTTGGCCCGATCCCTTCAGCGGTTCTGGAGGAGTCATTTTCATGAAAACCAGGTCATCCAAGATGGTCGCCGAACCATTTGGTCAATCAAGACCTCTTGAACAAACTTGGCTTACCTCTTGGCCTAGATGAAGATTTCCCCAAGTGGTTTCGGAGATTTTTAAAGACATTTCCTGAAATCGGCCAAAATCCAAAATGGGCAAATTGGCCGATTGGGTTCATTTGAACAAACTTGGATCCTTATGCCCTAAGGATGCTTCCTGCCAAATATAATTGAAATCGGCCTGGTAGTTCTCAAGAAGATATTTTTAATTTCCCATTGCTTTAGCATGGGAGCTTTTGACGAGAAAATTACCCAAGATGGCCACCTAACCGACAGTTTCGAAAATTGCACATTTGGGCTCAGAATACTAAAAACATATATATACCGTAGAACCAATTTTGGCCTCAAAATCGATCAAATAAAAAAATCTAATATGTCCGCCGAACACGCTACATTTTGATTGGCCCACGGCGGCCATGTTTTTTGACGGAGCAACTTCCCTTGAACAAACTTTAATGGCCCTTAGTCCCTAATCATATCTCCCAAATTTTGGCCTGATCCATTCAGAGGTTCTGGAGAAGTCATTTTCGGGAAAACTAGGTCATCCAAGATGGCTGCCGAACCATTCGGTCAATCAAGTCATCTTAAACAAGCTTGGCTTATCTCTTTGCCTAGATGAGGTTTCATAAGTTTTGAATCGATTCCCCAAGCCCCAAGATTTTTAGACATTTCTAAAAATCGGCCGAAATCCAAGGTGCCCACCGACCTAATTGGCCGATCGGCTTCGTTTGAACAAAATTAAATCTCTATGCCGTAAGGATGCTTCATGCCAAATATAATTGAAATCGGCCCAGAAGTTCTCGAGAAGAAGATATTTTTAATTTCCCCATTTCTTTAGCATGGGAGCTTTTGACGAGAAAATGATCCAAGATGGCCGCCAAACCGTTTATCCGACAGATTCGAAAATTGCAAATTTGAGATCAGAATAGCCAAAAACCTATATAAAACCAATTTCGGCCTCAAAATCCATCAAATACAAAAATCCAATATGGCCGCCAAACATGAAAATAGTTTGATTGGCCCACGGCGGCCATGTTTTTCGACGGATCAACTTCTCTTGAACAAACTTTACTGGCCCTTAGTCCCTAACCATATCTGCCCAATTTCGGCCTGATCTCTTCAGCGGTTCTGGAGAAGAAGTTATTTTCGCTAAAACTAGGTCAAGCAAGATGGCCGCCAAACTCTTTGACCAATTAAGTTCGCTTGAACAAATTTGGTTGAGCTCTTGCCCTAGATCATATTTCATGAGGTTTCCTTCAATCCCTCAAGCGGTTTCGGAGAAGTTTTTAAAGACGTTTCTAAAAATCGGCCAAAATCCAAGATGGCCGCCGGCCTAATTGGCCAATCAGCTTCATTTGAACAAACCTGGATTACTATGCCCTAAGGATGCTCCCTTCCAAATATAATTGAAATTGGCCCAGCTGTTCTTGAGAAGAAGTCATTTAAAGGAAAAGTTGACGGACGGACACACGACGGACGGTCGCCACGACATAAGCTCACTTGGCCTTTCAGGCCAGGTGAGATAATGACATTGTCGTCAAGACTGGAACAGACTGACTGTGAAACACAAGCCTGACGCGTGGTCTTAACTTTGTGAGAGCCAGAGTCTGAATGATTTGAGCGTTGGTTGTTCACTCCTTTTATACCTGCCATTTTTGTTTGGCCGTTTTAGTATTGGGGTTTTGGTGGTTTTGTGGTTGGACATCTGGCGGGGTTTTTTTTTGGAAACTCGATTTCTGGTTGTTTTGGGGGTTCTGGCGGTTTTTGGTGCAAAATGTTCAGGCAGGTCATTTGTGACACGTGTCAATATTTTTGTCTGGTGTATTTGGTTAGTTTCTGGCATCACTGTGGGTATAAAGGTGTGGGGACAAGAGGTGGATATGGAGTGTGCAACAACATTTTTTGATTCAGACTCCTGGTGTTTCGGTCAAAAGGTTGAACTCATCCGAGACGTGTTTTTGTACCATTGTTGATGAGCAGGCGTTTGTTGCTCATCTAATCCTGTTATCGTAGAGTATCCAGTTTCGGTGAAGCTCTAGTTTCGATGAGCTTTCATTACGCATGCGCTGTGTAACAACACAAGTTCTCGTGACGTCATAATTTTGTACTCGACCAGTACGGTAATTATCGGTAATGCTTACCGCGTTTCCCCTCAAAATTCAGATTAAAATGTTGAGTCAGCATTAAATCATCTTTAGCATGTAAAAAACTGCCGATTTTCTTATTACTTTTTATCATATGCCTTCAAAGCACTGTATTTTAAATAAGAAATGTAAATTTTTTTTTCAAATATTGGAAATTCTTCCCCATCATCTGTTTTATTTATACCATGTGACCAATGTCAAAATCCAGACTGGACAGGGTGGTTCAAAAGTCAACAGCGCTGTGCCTGTTCTTAGTACATTATCAAAATCAAGGAGTATACGCACAATATAATATTATTCAATATCTTTTGCATATTTCCATTTGGTGCTTTATTCAAGCCCTCACAACTAACTCCAGCCTGAGGAAAATGTCCACCACCATCGCCTGAGAAAAAACAAGAAAATGACAATAAAACACTTCCCCATTCGGACGACTAAGAACGTTCAGCATTTTTTGTTCCATATGGTAGCTGGATTGTCTAAAAACAGAAATTTGTGCGAGCCTGTACGGGTATCACCGAAACAGGATAACATCGTTTTTGTCTGTTTTGAAGTACGTCATCGCCTAATGGCGCTGTGTTTTGACATTTTGTTTTCGGGGTATTTTCTTCTAACTTGGCGTTGGATAAGGGATAAAGTCACCAACAAATTAAGCCAATTTATTTTTGAATATTTATGGTATTTATTAAATTATTAACAATTTCTGCTTAGGCGCCCCGAAACTGGATACTCCATGCTACATACGATTTGTTTTTTCTTGCTCATAGGTATGGTCGAGCCACATGGTGCTGCTTTGGTGGTGCCGTGTGTGTTTCCATATGTTGATGGAAAAGTGTGTGCGTTTATGTACGTGTGTGTGCATGCTTGTGTGTATATATTCATGCATGTGAAATAAATAAATCGATTGAGCACAAAAAGAGGGTATTAATAAGATATGTCTTTAACCCCTACGAGGTTTTCGATGTATTCGAGGTGATGAAGATAAACCAAGTCCATACACATGAAACACAGCAAATTCTTTTTACACAGTAACAGTTCAGAAAAGTTCACAAAAACTAATTTTACAGAATAATCAGAAAAAGCAACATATTTAACTTAGTTATTGGACATATCGTCATACCGAATCAGGATCAGGAGCAGTTTTAGGATAAGGGCAAAATCCACCTAATCTCATCCAGGGCCAGGTGAGCTAAACATTACGAAAACTGGTTTCAATTAATGTATCTTAATAATTAGTTTGTAATTTGTAAAAACAATACCTAGATATCCTCCTAGTCTACATACTTATCAGATTATAATTCAAGTGCAACAGATGATGATACCAAATTCGGCAAAGTATTGTCTGTTATAAAAAAAATATGAGAAACGTATGAAAGGCGGATTGTTGTTGTCACTTCCATTGTATATGGTAGGGAACATTTATTAAGATGAATTATAGAATGGTTCTGATGGTATCATCGTAGTCTTATCAGATTTCATAAATGCTTTGATACTCACTACTTTACTTTATACACAGATAGCAGCCATACAACTAACACAAATCTAAGCATGGAAATTAGCGGCTTGACAAATAATTCAGGCAGATCATACGTAAGAACAGAGACGCTTTGAAACAGCCAAAATGCAGTTGCAAAGAAGAAGACAACATATAATTAGAGATATACATGCTCTGAGTGTGCAACCACATGCCACAGTTTCAGGCCTGGCACATAAATAAACATGATGTTGTATATGACGCAATTGCATTAACACCACAACAGCATCAGACAAGCATATCAGATTGTAAAAAAGCCATGGAACTAACCAACAACCCGATACAGGAGCTTGATGGAACAACACAACCAGACACACAGGTTAATATCAGTACTGAAAAACTAGGACATGACCACACACACGCACGCACGCACGCACGCACGCACGCACGCTATGTCTGTTATAAACTGGAACTACATTATTGATTGTCAGTCATGTGAAGATGCCTATAACACATTCCATACTGTGTGCACAGATGTATATGATCGCGCCTTTCCACTAAAAACAGCTAAACAATTTAAACGAAACCTGACTAAACCATGGCTAACTAGGGGATTGATAGCTGCTTGTCATAAGAAAAACACACTGTACTTAACATTTATCAAGCACCCTATAAAGTACAATGAATCTCAATATAAAAAATATCGCAACAGACTAAACCAAGTAATCCGGAGAGCCAAAATCAATCATTACCATAATAAATTCATCAATCAGAAAGACAATATCAAAGAAACGTGGAAGTTAATAAAGTCTCTACTGAATAAACAAAACAAGAAATCAGAGACATCAAGATTTATATACAATGACACAGTTTTAACCAACAACCAAGATATAGCAAATAAATTTAATGAATATTTTATCAACATTGGACCCAGCCTATCGGAAAAAATTAGGAATACCTCTAATACAAATATAGAAGTTTATCTGACAGGCAGCTATCAATCCTCAGTTTTTCTAAATCATACTAACACAGATGAAATCTCAAAAATCTTAATGCAAATCAACCTGAACAAAAGTGCAGGCATTGATAATTTTAAATGGAACATTTTTAAAAACTGTCTCACAACTATTAATCCCATTGAACCACATTTGTAATCTTTCCCTGATGCAGGGTATATTCCCATCTCGACTAAAAGTAGCATGGGTGACACCAATATATAAAGCCAAGGGCTCTTCTGACTTCACTAATTACCGGCGTGTCTCAGTACTTCCACTATTTTCTAAACTTCTAGAAAGACTTTCTACAATAGACTGATAAATTTCTTAAATAAATATTCTATTCTCTATAAAGCGCATTATGGTTTTAGACAAAACCACTCCACAATGCTGGCTCTGATAGATATGTTGGAAAAAATAACAAATTCTCTAGAAAACAAAGAACATATTCTTGGCATATTTCTTGATCTTTCTAAGGCTTTTGACACAATTGATCATAAGATTCTAATTAAAAAAACTATCTTATTATGGAGTGAGAGGAATTGCCCTAAACTGGATAACAACTTATTTATCAAACAGAGTACAGTGCGTACAATACAATGGAGCTTGCTCTAGCAATGAAAACCTAGTCTGTGGTGTCCCGCAGGGATCAGTACTTGGACCTCTCCTGTTTTTAATATATATGAATGATTTACCCAATGTTTGTCAGCACCTTTCATTAATACTGTTTGCAGATGACACCAATGCTTTTTGCCACAACAAGAATATAGAAACACTATATAAAAATGTAAATGAAGAAATGGAAAAAGTAATAAATTGGTTTAAAGTAAATAAATTATCACTGAATGTCGGGAAAACTAATTACATGCTCTTTACAAAATCTAGAAAACTAAAGAAAAATGACTTGCCAAAATTGTACATTGATAATCAGGAAATACAGGAGGCTGAATTTGCTAAATTCTTAGGTGTCTACCTGGATAAAGATCTAACCTGGGAGAAACATATAGAGATTGTAACATCTAAAGTGGCAAGAAACATTGGGATCATGCGACGACTTAAATCATACTTACCACCTAACATACTAAAAACACTATATTGCACGTTAATACTCCCACAAATTACTTATTGCAACACTATTTGGACTAATACATATAAAATCAGACTGGCAAGACTAAAATCACTTCAAAAGCAAGCCATTAAACTTTTTGCACAAACAGAAAATTTATTAAAACTAGAAGATATTGGTAATCCCCAATTATATACAATAATAAAAGATTTTTTCAAAGGTAATCTACCAAATTCACTGTCTTCTCTCTTTAACCTAAACACTGAAATACACGCATACAACACCAGATCTAGACACAACTTTCACACAGAATACAATAGAATGGAAATCTCAAAACAAAAACCATCCTTTCAAGCTACAAAACTCTGGAATAACACAGACACGAACACACGTACACGGATTATGTCAAAATTCCTGCAAACATATTATTAAACAAATGTTCATTAATAAGTACTAAATCGAGTAATTGGACCTCACTCATATATTAGTTACTACCCCTTCATGCGCCCGGACACCACATCAATTACCAGCAATTCATCATGAAGAACCACCAGTTAACAATACTGATATTACTGCTCTTGCCCTGCCTCTACACTCCGATTTGACATATTGTCTACATAAAATAAAAGGTACCGGTACTGCTGAATATTCTGGACCTAGTGGAATTTGTGGGAGAATTTTCTGCATAAGGCAGCAATGTCTCCTATTCCAAATGTGTACAGAAGATTACTTACGTCATAACCAAATCAGTTTGTTGCTAGAATCATGTTGGCCATTGCTATCTTTACTGTATCATTAACCATAATCATATTTAATTTAATTAATTTTATTATATTATATTTTATGTGAATGTCTGGCTCCTGGGTCTTACAGACAACACATCCCAAGGGACATAGCTCCTCTTGCTGGGTGTTTTGAAGAGGACTTGACCGGGGGCTGTGGTTGGCTAAGCCACCAACAACTCTCGGGCGGGTGGCTTTTCTGAATATTCAGCGAGTGTGCAGCTTCTGTGTTAAATCCTGAGTCAAATTGGACCAGCACTCCTCAAGATATACACAGATCCAGAACTTGATCATATCTAAGAGCTCTAAAAAATCCAGCCATGACAAACACACTAAGAAATAGACTCGAACACAGATTCACATAGCCGGTTTACTCTCTTTCCTCTAGGGAAAGAAGGTGATAGACAATAATAATAATAATAATAATAATAATAATAATAATAATAATAATAATAATAATAAAAATAATAATAATAATAATAATAATAATAATAATAATAATAATAATAGTAGTAGAAACAGGATGAACTCCAGCCCCCACCCCACCCCCTTCATCCCCTAGCGCATTCCAATGAGTGAAATATGTTACCCACAGTATGAAGAACAATCAAAAACAAGTGAACCATGTTTGTCAAATGTCTTGTCTTTTCTCTTTTTTTTTTCCTCTTCTTTTTCTATGTCAAATCCTATATTATTTGTCTATAGTTATGTATAATATATTGTCATAATGCCGTATGTCTACTTATGTCAAATCATGTGTAACTTGCATGTTATTCTATGTCAGGGGTCCACAAGCTAATAGGCACAGCCTCCAGTGGACTCCCTGTTATCATATTGTAATTTGTAATATTTACCAAGAGAATAAATCAAATCAAATCGTAAAAAACCACAGTACTCAAGGAGGTCATTACAGAACCTGCAGTCGAGACTACCCTCACCTTAGGCCATGCAGCTGTAGAGACCGAGGGCAATGAGAGCCTAACAGGGACCAATAATGAAAGCGAACTAAGTGTCACTGCCATGGAAGAAACTATAGATCTGGATACACATGTATCTAGTGACATTCTTGTAGAAGTTCTCCAGGAGATACAAGAAATGAGGAAAAATTTCAATGTTCTCCAAACACAGGTACATGACCTACAAGTTGCAAAATTAACTGAGAGTAAAAGCCCTAACAAACAGAGAAAGACTTCCGAAGGACCGACGACTCAAGGTACCCCAATGATCACCACAAATAAAGAGAACAAGTGCAATGGTAAACAACACCAAACAACTACTGAACGAAAAATCACAGCACACAAACATGACTCCATGACCGACTGGGCTTCTACATGGCTACTAAAATTCCATCCAAACACATGTAGAGTTCTGGAAATAAAAAGCAAACAAAATGTTGAAAACAGATCCTATCACCTACACGGAGAGGATGGTCTCCCAATACCACTTGAATATGTTGAGTTTGAAAAAGATCTAGGCATATTTATAGACAGACAACTTAACTTTCGAAAACATATACAGGAACAGGTAAATAAAGCCAACAGGATAATGGGAATAATTCGCAGAACCTACACATACCTAAATAATGACAATTTCACCTTGCTGTACAAAGCATTAGTACGCCCTCACCTTGAATACGCTAACAGTGTCTGGTGCCCATACAAAGAAAAAGATATCAATACTATCGAAAATGTTCAAAGGAGGGCAACCAGACAGATTCCGTCATTGAAGGGACTGAGCTACCCTGACAGGCTAAAGAGACTAAATCTTCCAACTCTAAAATACAGACGACACCGGGGAGATATGATTGAATTATATAAAATCATACACGGTTATTACGACACACATCTAACAAAACATCTTTTCACATTAAACAATTCAATAGCAAGAGCACACATATAAACTAAAGAAACATCGCTTTTCACATGATTTCAGAAAACATTACATTACCAATAGAATAATCGATGCCTGGAATTCACTATCTGATCACATTGTAAGATCGAAAAATTTAAACATCTTCAAGAATAGATTAGACACATACTGGGCAAACCAAGAACTAAGATTTAACTATCATAGCAGCCTAACTCTATAGCAGCCTAACACAAAACAGAACATAGAGGCTTTTTAGCCTGTGTTCTGCACATCAATCTTATCTTATCTTATCTTATGAACAGAGAGCCTCAATGACACAGAAACCAAAAACTAACAACAACAAACATATAAACACTGAAACATATACATACATGAATTCAACTCGCAAACAATTGTACAGCAGTCTACCAAAGTCACCATCAAGGAACCGTACTCATCACAACAGTCAGCAGACAACACAGCACACATCACATACAAAAACCACTGCTTATCGGCTGCTCAATCTTCAAAAGTCTTAGCGGGCACTATATGTCTACAGTAAAGATGAACATAATAGTACGATCCTTCAGTGGGACAAGGATAGCAGAAATCCATGACAAGCTCGAGATTCTACTTAAAGCGGTACAGTTTGATATTATAGTAGTCCATGTTGGAACTAATGATATTAGCAGACGTAAACTTGAAGGTATGATCAGAAACCATGACGAATTGATTAAACTCATACAAACAATTGCACCGGCTACCAAAATCTTTGTTTCATCGATCCTACCACGACCAAACTACAGGAGTGATAACAATTTAGTAGATATTTTCAACGGTGTAGTGTTCTAACCAGTACCTGGCTAGGACTTAATTAGAAGTAACAGTATGTAACTTCAACGAGGTAGACACAACTAGATCTTACTTAATACTGATACTTTAATAGATCAACTACTACACTGAATTATGATTATTGATACTTGTATATAATATAAAGGCACGACTGTAACGTATGCTTAATGGTACAATTGAGTAGAGCAGAGGCCAGTAGGTATGTACGGTATGACAGTCACCAACTAACTGAGGTCACTGGAAGATGTTGGTACAGTGCCTGGTAATTAGGTGGGGCATCTTATGTTACCACAGGTTCAGGATAGGTGTACTTAGTTTTATTGGGAACGTATTTGTGCACGATACTACAAACGGAATGTTGTGGTCCCTTACAAATTGGCACAAGGCCAACTTCATTAACAATACAGAGCTATCCAACGACATCAACGGTGAACCACACTACAACCTATTTTGGGATGACGTCCACCCTAATCATGAAGGCCTCTGCCTCCTGTCAGATAACATCAGTTACCATCTTCACTCTGCAATGAACACCACCTCAAAATCACAGGATTTTTATTATACCCAAGCCACACTGTGGAGAAGACATGTATGAATACACGTACTCATTATTATATGTATGTGTGTTTGTATGTATTTTTATTTTATTGACGCACTGGCAACGTGCGGCTTCAATTTCCACATGCTATCCAGCCGACAGTCATGCACCCATTAGTTTAATTTGTTGATCACCATCTCCCGGTCGGGGGATCGAACCGCCATACTGCACCTCCGCATAGCATCAGCAACCAGACATCTTTCCGCTGGACCACCGCGCTATGACTAAAAAGTCTAGGTTTGGCCGACCAGTTTTCACATGTTTGATATACTGACACACTGATGATTCATATGGGACTATCTGTGGATGCACCTGCCACGATTCAATCCTTGGCATTTAAGCCTATTGTACTCTGACCCCATCACGGCTCTGGCAGTATATGTATTTTAATTTTATTGACGCACTGGCAACGTGCGGCTTCAATTTCCACATGCTATCCAGTCGACAGTCATGCACCCATTAGTTTAATTTGTTGATCACCATCTCCCGGTCGGGGGATCGAACCGCCATACTGCAACTCCGCATAGCATCAGCAACCAGACATCTTTCCGCTGGACCACCGCGCCAAGACTAAAAAGTCTAGGTTTGGCCGACCAGTTTTCACATGTCTGATATACTGACACACTGATGATTCATATGGGACTATCTGTGGCCAATCTCAATGGAAACTATAGAGGTGAGCTGATGAACAATTTGAAACTCCCAAGGTAAATATGGCGGTAGGCTGGTGAGTGTTTTGAAAACTGAAGTAGCTGGAAGCTGTTGCTGCCTGAGGCAGCAACAGCCTTCAGTCAACCTAGTCTCAAGATACTCAACAGCTGGCCTATATGAGTGCTTCTAATCTGAAACCATCCATCACCACTAGATAACTCTATCTATGCTCCAACTTCATGTGTGTTGGAATCGATTGATATTTCAGGGATTCAGTATTTCCACAAACTCAATATAAAGTAACTATACAGGTAGGCTGGTGAATATTTTGAAAGTTGGTTTGCCTGGAAATTGTTGCTGCCTAAGGCAGCAACTGCCTTCAGTCAAAATAAGTTTTAAGATGTTTAACAGCTGGCCTATATGAATACTCTTAACCTGAGATATTATCATATTAGGACTTACAAGTTTAGTTGATCACAACAAAAACATTATATAATTACTGGTTACATACATATTTATCTTAAGATGTTCTTCACAATATATTTATTTGCTTAAGTGCTCAATGTTAATACTTATAATGCATAAAAACTTAGTTTTTATGCTCCCTTCACCTTGATTAAGTTTACATTCAATAGCATCTTATTTACCACTACCTGAGGCAGCAACAGCTTTCAGTCAACTTAGTCTCAAGATACTCAACAGCTGGTCTACATGGGTGCTTCTAATCTGAAACCATCCATCACCACCAAATAACTCTAGCTAAGCTCCACCTACTCTTCACGTGTGTTGGAATTGATTGATATTTCATGGATCCCGAATTTCCACAAACTCAATACAAAGTAACCATACAGGTAGGCTGGTGATTATTTTGAAAGTTAGTTTTCCTGGAAGTTGTTGCTGCCTAAGGCAGCAACTGACTTCAGTAGCAACTGCCTTCAGTCAAAATAAGTTTTGAGATGTTCAACAGATGGCCTATATGAATACTTTTTAATCTGAGATATTAGGACCCACAAGTTTATCTTTAAAAAACATTATATAATTAATTACTGGTTACCTTATCCACTGTATCATGTCAATGTTTTGTGATAGAGGTCCCCTGGTTAATATTTTGAAAACTGAATTACCTAGAAGCTGTTGCTGCCTAAGGCATGTTGGCAGCAACAGCTTTCAGTCAACTTAGTCGCAAGATACTCACCAGCTGGCCTAGATTAGTACTTCTAATTTGAGACCATCCATCACCACCAGAAAACTCTAGTTACGCTCCACCTACTCTTTACGTGTGTTGAAATCGATTGATATTTTATGGATCCTGAGTTTCCAGAATCTCAAGATCAAGTAACCATACAGAATACATGTCTGTATGTGTATATATGCTATAACTATTGCTTCTACTTCATAGGTGATTATGAATATTACAGCCACTGAATCATAAGGAGTACTGATGTCAGACAGGTAAAGTCAGGGTAATGTCTGCATGTTATGTGTTGCTTTCTTTTGATAAATAATCATTTTTACTTATCAATTCTTAACCTTGCTGCCAGCTGACCTGCTTCAATATTTATTTTGCCCAAGTGAGCTTCTCTTTTCTATCTCATGTCTGTCTTTATAGAGCTGTCCAAGATTATCTTTGCTTTAGTCGATTACCTTATCCACTGTATTATGTCAATCTTTTGTGATAACCTTGTATAGCTTCTCTGTCTATGTATACTAACACCTGCCGATCTCACAAATAATGTGTGACTAATCTGGCATGGAGTTGTTGCTGTCCATACTCTCTCTTAGCCAAATATAAATATTTTAGCCAATACTTTCCAATGTCAACATTCCACCACCAACAGGTAACCCTAGCTGAGCTCCATCTACTATTAATGTGTGCTGAAGTCAATTTATATACTTGAATACTGAATTTCCAGATTCTCAGTTTCAATGGAAACTATTGAGATGAGCTGATGAAAATTGTGAAGCTTCAAGGCAACTTCAGAGCTAGGCTAGTGAATTTTTTGAAAACTGAATTACCTGGAAGCTGTTGCTGCCCAAGTCAACTTAGTCTCAATATACTCAACAGCTGGTCTATAAGAGTGCTTCTAATCTGAGGCCATCCATCACCACCAGATAACTCTAGTTAAGCTCCACCTACTATATACGTGTTTGAATTGATTGATATTTCATGGATCCAGAATTTCCACAAACTCAATATATAAAGTAACCATACAGATAGGCTGGTGATTATTTTGAAAGTTAGTTTGCCTGGAAGTTGTTGCTGCCTAAGGCACTCAACATCTGACCTATATTAGGTGCTTTTAATCTGAGACCATCCATCACCACCAGGTAACTCTAGCTAAGCTCCGCCAACTCATTACGTGTGTTGAAATCGATTGATATACAATCCATAATATTTAGAATCCCAACATCAAAGTAATATCAAAGTAACTATGAGGTAGGATGGTGAATATTTTTGAAAGCTCGATTGCCTGGAAGCTGACACTGCCTAAGGTAGCACCTGCTTATAGTCAAAGTAGGTTTTGAGATGATCAGCAGCTGACCTGTAACTAATCTGACAGGGAGTTATTGCTGCCCATAGGGAGGCTGGTGAATATTCTGAAAACGGGTTGCCTGGAAGCTGTTGCTGCCTAAGGCAGCAAGAGCCTTCAGTCAGATTAGTATCTAGATATTCAACAGCTGGCCTGAAGGAGTGGCTGGCGTAAGCATTAACACCATATTTCCACCATTGCTGCCATCAAGCATCAATACAGTTACTGTGCCAAGATGAGGAAGCCACTCTGTAGTCCTGTAGCTCGCGGGTAGTGTCGGGCCGTTCCGGTGTATCTTGTCGACTCGGCGCACCGCAAGTGCACGACGAGTGATGATGCTGGTTAGCATTCAGTCTCAGGGTGACGGACCTTGTACGAGACGGCCCTGCGGGAAACAAAAAACGGCTCCTAAGGCCGGTGGAACTCAATCGGTCCGGTGAGGCCATGTGACCATTGTCGTGAACAGTAAACACAACTGTCTCATCCCATGACTTGGTGTCACCAATATGCCTGTCCATAGCAATTTCGTGATCTATGGACTTACAAAATTGGATTTGGTGACCTAAAAATATAAGTCTATACAATGAGTTTACCAAAACAATTATAAATATGCTAGATAAAACTACAATAAGAGCATACGAAAATACGAGACATAGAGACAGGTAGATGAACTTTTAAACATGGGGCTCCCGGAGGTACCACACAGACTCGTAGGTCCGCAGAGGTATCCCCGCAAGGGAGGCTCCCATACACGAGACGTAGCTATTTAACTTAATACAAGTTATTATACCTCTAAGCTGAAAGGAAGAAGATTACCTCGGACGAAATGTGATGTGCCTCACGCAGGCACTACTCCTAGTGTTAGTTTGAGTGAGGAGTATTATCTTGGCGTGGACCATCGTTGCTGAATCCTTGCAAGAGGCAAGGGCCTCGTGTGGGCCTCCATCTCGGGAAGGTGTCGCCACTGCTTAAAGCGGGAGAAGAATAGTAGGCAAAAATGGGCCCACTCTAATATTTCAAAAAATGCTTTAGAAAGAAAAGACCATACCTAGTGAGAATATGACTATAGGGGTGCGTACTGTTTTACGTGAAGACGAGACGGGTGATTCCCGATGGATTCCCTCGTCACCGTCTTATGTGATTCTAAATATGCAGAATTAGTAATTGCCGCTTTATTTCTGCGGGCCTTCTGCTTTGCTTAATTCCATTTAGTTGTTTCCAGAACAAGAATTACTTTAGGCCACAACTGACTGATATCTACCTAGCTATTAGACACGGCTGTCATGGAGAACAGATGCCCTAAGACACCAATACTGAAGACAGCACTCATACATGTTACGTAGCAAGATCTCCGAACTGGATAAGGACATCCCGCTCCATAACTAAATAAAATATTACAAGACATGGGTTACATTTCACGAAAGCATTATTAGGCCATCTCTCTTATCGTTATGGTGGGGGTTAGAGAGACGAATGCCCACCGTAAATGTCCTTCCCGCAAGGGCATGGCAGATCTAAATATCATGCCCAGACATTTTAACAGAATTCGGTGTTGGTACGTATCTCGCCCGTCACTGCGTCCTATGGAACTAACCATTTTACCTGTCGTTAGGTTTATATACAAGTTGCCAGTTTTGCACTGCGGTGCCGGAGGATTACCAGTAAATAAAATAATAATTAATACATGTGTTTTCGCAGTGCTTTCCTACATTGGCTTAAAGTGCTAATTACTAAGTATCCAAAGATGCACGGGAATGTGTGTGATACCGCACCCTGGTGATCACCGCTCGGAAACCCCAACAGTTTCCCAGAGTCGGATCTGCCCATGGTGCAGACGGGGACATCCAAACACTTAAGAAGCCACAAGGCTGAGTGGAGCACGAAGAGAGATAAAATCTTACTTATGAGTCTTACCGGAGTGCGTGGATAGATTATCGCACTGCCGGAAGAGAAGAATATATTACACAGTATGTAATGAAGAAAGTGTGTCTAATCATTTCAAACCTATCCTATTGAGCTGAATAGAAAAGGTTTAGTCGGTAGCATGCTGGGCTAAACAGAGTTATAGCACGGACAGCGACCTCAGTGAAAAATTGTTGGTGGTGGGAGAAAGTGTTGCATATAAAAATGTTGCTGTATAGTGTTTCTTACATGCACTGCAGTCCTATATTTTCTACGAATAAACAAAACATATGAACAGATGGCCACTGGCCATATATACACCTGTGCAAAAGTTAAGCACCAGCAAAAACAATAGAATGTAGAAACATGATGGTACAGCTAGGCTGCCATACTTTTTGTCCCCGCGTTAGCTGACATAATTCCAAGTACGAAATGCACATGCATGCATGACTTCACGCCGCTTGATGTCCGTGCGTGGCGGGAAACAGCACATGTGTGCAGTTATGTAAAAGTCCAGTTTGAGGTGTAGAACATTACATACAGATTTAGGCGACAAGATTAGGAATTTTGTGTTCATGACCGTGGTTTATTTGTACAGAGAGAATTAGCTCTTGATTGTGAACCGCTATGGCAAAACGAAGGTTAAGTGATCGTGTGAAATGGCAAATCATAGGCATGCATACCACTGGTATGTCATGCAGAGAGATTGGCAGACAGCTGAACATTAACCATACTGTAATCAGTCGTTTGATTGCAAAACATGGGCAAACTAACGAGGTGAAGGACAGGCCTAGATCTGGAAGACCGAAGAAGACTACTGCCCGTGATGATCGAGCCCTAGTACGCCTTGTTAGGAGATCTCCATTCACCAACAGCAGAGTGCTCAGCCAGAAATGGGAAACGCGCAATAGAGTGTCAATGTCTACCGTCAAAAGGAGACTGTATGCTGCTGGCATGAAAGCTAGGAGACCTGTCAGACGTCCTCTCCTCACTGCACACCACAAAGAGGAGCGTCTGAGGTGGTGCAACGAAAGAAGACACTGGAACATGAGATCCTGGAGACGGGTACACTGGTCCGATGAAAGTCGGTTCCTGCTTCATGCCACAGATGGTCGAACTCGTGTATGGAGGTCCAGACGCACGGCGTACAACCAACGTAACATCATGGAAGAAGTTCCCTTTGGTGGAGGTTCCGTTATGATATGGGGGTGCATCTCATTTGATTGTAAGCTGGATCTGTTGACTGTACCTGGAACACTAAATGGACAAAGATATCAAGATTCCATACTGGATAGAGTTGTGGTCCTCTCATTTTGTAAATCATGCACCTGGAACCCACCCTATATTCATGGATGACAACGCCCGACCACATCGTGCTAGAGCTGTGCATGAATACCTCCGCCAGAATGCCATCGAAACCCTACCATGGCCAGCAAGGAGCCCTGACATGAACCCTATTGAGCATATCTGGGACATTCTGGGAAACATGGTGAGAAGGAGGGATCCTCCTGTGCAGAACCTACAGGAATTAACAGACGCACTCCATCTTGAATGGCAACGAATACCACAATGGCGTATCAGTCGGTTGGTGACCAGCATGAGACGTCGTGTCCAGGCCGTCATCCAGGCACAAGGTGGATATACCCGGTATTAATAATGACAGTCTCAAACTCGTGCACAGATGTTAAACTTCGTTTTCAGACACCATTAATGACAATCTAGCCACGTGTGTCAACTGTAGGGCAATAGTTGTCAGTTGTGTCAACGTAACCATATTCAGGCCTCGTTTTCAAGTTCAAACAAAAACATACAGTGTTTCCCCACCATCATAATCAGCATTCCTCTAGTTGCATTATTACCTCTTGCACTAAGATGGATGGGTACATAAATGTTTATGCTATTGCTTTCTTCATAGCACATGAATATACCCTCGCATGTGCGTAAAAATAGGGTGGTGCTTAACTTTTGCACAGGTGTATATATACATATATATCAGTACAGGTTAACGAACCTACTATAGTGCGGTTATCAACACATAGAGGAAAATGAGAATAATTATCAACAAATACAGAAATTATAACTAGCGGTTCTAAGACCGTTACGGTTCCTTTTAGTCATTGGAACCATTTTTACGGGTACAGTATAATTAACAAAACCTATATAGAGAAACAATTAAACTGTGAAGTATAGTTACTTGACTACTTGGTAGCCATTCCTAAGTTAGGCTACCATGTTACTGAAATTGATACATCAATCCGTAGCCGACGTGAGATGATGCGCTCTCCGGAAGCTGGAAAGTTCCCGCAGGTTGGTTCCCGCAAGCTGTTGTCGGCAAACAAGACTCCCATAAGAACACTCATGGCGGGAGGGGAACATCGCTCAGCACTGTAAGCCTAAAAGAATGTCTAACGAGCAGTCAGTAAAAGATACGATAGTACTACGTGGTGAAGAAAGTTCCCATACACCGATGGCACGGATGGAAGGTGTAAACAACCCGTCACTAGCAGGGGTTGTCAGAGGCAAACGAAGATACAAAACAAAGCTTCATGGTGCTGGGTACGTCAACCAGCTCTGAAGACGCACCGGGCAGAGTTTACTTGCTGCGGTCGAAAGTCGAAAGAACCTACACGATTAGTGCGGCAGCGATTGAAATACCACTTTTAGGCATGGCTGGCAGATCTGGCTAGTCATCCATCAAAGAACATCCTGCCTCTACATCTGTAGACTCACATATTCAGGCCGTAAAGGCCTCAACGCAAATTTGTGTTCCTAATGTAGATGTTAGTATTCATGAGCGATTATCAGAAGTTCCAAATTACTCCCGTAAATGGGGAGTTACAAAATTGTTATTACTGCGGTGGGTTGGCTACTGGTAGCTACGGGAACTTGACGGAAACTGAAGTCATATGCGTAATATCTGTCGATGTAGCTAGTATAGGTCCAACATATTCGGCCCCTGGCCCATGATGCTCTCGATCACTGGATCGCTTCTCCTTTTATACTCCTCGTGACGTCACAGGCGCAGGCTCCATCCAATCATCGTTCGAGCAACAGCCAATCAGCACGTAGCTAATAATAGCGTAGTCGAACGTTCTAGAACATTCTAGAAGTTTTGCGTCCACGTGGTTATGACGTCACGGCAATATTTTGAAGATAATCATGAAGAGCTTTTCCTGGATAACTCAGCCATTTCTCAACCGATTTTGAAATGGTTTAGAGATTTAAAAAGCTCGTCAAATTCCGGTCTTGATTAATTCCAGATTTAACGGGAACAGGTAATCAAGAAGGGTTACAGGGTACCATCTCGGTACACTAAAAGCACCATCCTATCTAGGCTGTAACTATGCGCTTCATCAAAACAGCGTCCTGGCGCGCGCATGCGCATCATGCGTTTTAACGAACTTAGTAATTTTTCGACACGCTATCTCTCCCATAGGCCTATATACGCTTATGGCTCTACCCAGGGGGCGTGTTCAGGAAACTCAGCTGGTATGGCTGGTATCCGACCGGTCGATCCGAACTACACCCCATTGACTACCTAGACCTGGGTGTCATCTATCCTCTCTCTTCTTTCTCCAATCTTCACCTGCCAAACCCTAATGCCTGCCAAGTTCCCTTGCTCAACTTGTAGGAAACCAGTAAAAAAAAGAACCACAGAGCACTATTATGCGATTTATGTAATTCCTGGATTCACTTTAAATGCACTAAGCTCAAAATTTCTGACTACACCCTTTTTGAAACCAATAACAAATCATGGTGGTGCATCAACTGCAACAAATCACTGTTCCACTTTAATCACTATGCCAATGATACACACTATATGCTTGCAATTCTAAATCCACATTGCAAATACAACCATATGGAACACATGGCCCAGCAAATTATACACCCATTTACACTAAACACATGCAAAACAAACCTGACTGACAACAAAACAGACCTAAGCATAACACCACCATCATGTGACTACATTCTATAATAAAAACCCCATTCAATGACAATTTAATAGCATCCAAGGAACATGTCACCTTTTCACTCATACATGCCAACATACAATCACTCCTGAAGAACATTGACAGGTTAAGCTGCCTTCTAGATCTGGGTGCACATGAATTTGGAATTATTGGAATTACTGAGACATGGCTAAAAGCAACTTCACCTACTAACCTTGTATTTATAAAAAATTACACGTTTATTGAAAAGCACAGAAAAATTAAAAAGGGTGGTGGTGTAGCCATGTACATCAAAGATAATATTCAGTATACTGAGCGTGAGGATCTTTCCATTCTGGACCCAAATTTTGAATCAATGTTTATAGAAATTCCAACAGAAAAGGGAAAAAATAAAATAATAGCCACTATCTATAGTGCACCAAACAGTGACAAAGAAATTTTTTTTGACCTACAAGGAGCAACCTTAGATGATATTCAAAAAGAAAACAAAACAGTCTACCTCATGGGTGATTTCAATATTGACCCGATGGAACAAAACTGCTCTCATTCACAAAGTTTTACAAATTTGCTAAATGCACATTTCTTTTATCCAAACATAGCTAAGCCGACCAAAATTACTGAGAGTTAGGCTAGAACTATTGATAATATATTCAGTAATAATATCAGTTTCATCAACAAAACACATTCAGGAATTTTCGTAACAGACACATCAGATCACCTACCAAATTTTATCCTTAAACCCCGTCAAACTACAGTAGACCATTTAAAAACGAAAAGATTAATTGTAGAGAAATGAATCAGGTCAACATTGAAAAATTTAAAAAGGCCGTCCGTATCTGAGTTAGACTGCAACGAAGTGATAGATATAGAGTCATGTGATGATGCCTACAACAAGCTCCACAACATATGCACTACCATCTTTGAGCACAGTTTCCCAATGAAAGAAAATAAATTATTCAAGCACAACCCTACTAAACCATGGCTGACAAAAGGATTGATATCTGCCTGTCATAAAACATGAAAACAGCACCTTTATTTGACATTTATAAAATGTCAAACAAAGTATAATGAGACAAAGTTTAGAAAATATAGAAATAAGTTGGACCAAATAATAAAAACATAAAAAAGAACTATTATCAGAATAAATTTGAGCAATCCAAAACTGATATAAATGAAACATGGAAAATAATAAAATCATTTTTTAATAAAAGCAATAGAAAAGTACAACATACCCAGTTTCTCTACAATAATAAGGTAATCACGGATAACAATGAAATTACAAACGGTTTCAATCAATATTTTGTTAACATAGGTCCGGGTCTCCCAAAGAAAATCATATCTACATCAGGAATTAAATACAGTGATTACCTCATATATACTTCCGCTTATCACTCCTATTCATTTTTTGCTTATCCTGTTAACAATGAAGAAATCTTCACTATACATGATTCAGTTAATCCTGCAAAAAGTGCCGGCATAGATGGGTTTAAATGGAGCATATTTAAACACTGCATATTTGATTTACTAACGCCACTCAACCATATCTGGAATCAATCACTAGAACAAGGCATATTTCCATCAAAACTAAAATCTGCACTTGTCACTTCAATATATAAAGCAAAAGACTCGTCCAACTTCACAAATTACAGGCCTGTCTCAATACTTCCACTTTTCTCTAAATTAATGGAGCGATTAATTTATAATAGATTAATCAATTACCTAGAAAAAAGGAAATTTTATATGCTTCACAGTATGGATTCCGCCAGAAACACTCAACAATGCTCGGACTAGTTGAAATGACAGAAAAAATAATTAAATCAATTGAAAAGAAAGAACATATACCGGGCATCTTCTTGGACCTTTCAAAAGCTGTTGATACTATCAATCACCATATATTATTAGGAAAACTATTATGGAATCTGAGGATGTGCACTTGCCTGGTTTCAGAGCTACTTAACTGTTAGAACACAATGCGTGCAATTTAATGCAACCTGCTCTGAAAACAGGAAATTAACATGTGGTGTTCCTCAGGGGTAAATTCTTGGCCCTCTGCTGTTTTTACTCAATATGAATGACTTGCCAAAAATTTGCCACAATTTGTCACTAATACTGTTTGCCGATGACACTGATACCCTTTGCTCTGACGAAAACTTCGATATATTATACCAAAGAGTAAATAAAGAAATGGAAGAAGTTATTAATTGGTTCAAAGTAAACAAGCTATCATTAAATGTTGATAAAACAAACTACATGTTATTTTCAAAGTCTAGACAATCAAGAAAGAATGCTGTTCCAAATATCTATATTAATAAAAAAGGAATTGAAGAAGCTCGTTTTGCTAAATTCTTAGGAGTTTATTTAGACAAGAACCTGACCTGGGGCAAACAAATTGAGGTAGTCATGGCTAAAGTAGCAAGAGGCATGGGGGTCATTCAAAGACTAAAGCCATACCTAACACAAGCCACTATTAAAACCCTGTATTCAACACTGATCCGTCCACACCTCACATACTGCAATGCATTGTGTGTGTGTGTGTGTGGGGGGGGATAGGGGGTGGGGGGGGGGGGGGTTATTGAGGATGGGTTCTCACTTTTGAGTCATTTCGCAGATAAATTGCCTGACTAGTGGTGAGAGTTTTGGTGGGCAGTCAAGAAATAAAAATAGCTTATCTAGATTCGTCAGGCCATGGAAGGTAGGTAACGCTAAGGTCAGTTTGCAGTACAGGAGGTCTCTATAATTTTGTGTAATTTGGCCATAAGGTCAGAAAATGCAGTTCATCCTCCACTTGCAGGTGACATGTTCTGCATTTTCTGTCCTCCCTCCCAATCTTTCTATATCATCCGCTTTCTATTTCTAGTCGGTGTGCACATATATGTAGCTTGGTTAGGGCTCTCCGAAAGTTTGAGTTTGTTATTTGTGTGAGGTTTGGGGCGATGCTGTATTGTTTTTTTAATGTATTTGAAATATTGTAGTTTTTCAGATGACATGAGCTTCTGGCGATAGTGTCTGAGGTAATTATTTTCAAATGATTTTTTTACTGTTTTACCCCGCTGTTTTATTTGTTGAGGTCTAGTATCGA
Source organism: Chaetoderma sp. LZ-2023a (assembly GCA_034401795.1). Classification (NCBI taxonomy): domain Eukaryota; kingdom Metazoa; phylum Mollusca; class Caudofoveata; order Chaetodermatida; family Chaetodermatidae; genus Chaetoderma; species Chaetoderma sp. LZ-2023a. The sequence continues at coordinate 13,395,572 of CM067371.1, forward strand.
GGTCTGTATATTTTATGTTGTTTTGGAGGAACATGGTATTGGTATATGTGTGCCAAGGTTCAATCTTCACCTTATCTAGAATCTTGCTACATAAGACAGCATCAATAAGAATAGTGCGATTGGTGGGTAAATTCCCCAAATGGGTACAGTATTTAGATGTAAGCGTGTTTACATTGGTAATCAGTGGGTATCTACCCAGTTCAGCCTTACATGCTATATTAGTTGTGTTCCTTGCTACTTGCAAATTTAATTTACACAATTTTGTGTGGATTTGTGCTGACACAGCGCCACCAAGACAGGGGGTAATAGACGCCCTGCACGCCATGCTGGTGTAGTTCAGATCGACCAGTCAGATGCAGCCGTACCAGCTAAGCTGGGTGCGTGCCGCCCGTCCTGGATTCGTTTCTTGAACACGCCCCCCTGGGTAGAGCCATAAGCATATATAGGCCTATGGGAGAGATAACGTGCCGAAAAACGACTAAGTAAGTTAAAACGCATGATGCGCATACTCGCGCCAGGACGCTGTTTTGATGGAGCACGTAGGTACGACCAAGATAGGATGGTGCTTTTAGTGTACCGAGATGGTACCCTGTAATCCTTATTAATTGCTTTTTCCCGTTGAATCTGGCATTAATCAAGACCAGAATTCAACGGGCTTTTCAAAGCTGTACACCATTTCAAAATTGGTTGAGAAATGGCTGAGTTATCCATGGAAAACTCTTCATGATTATCTTCAAAATATTGCTGTGACGTCATAACCACGTGGACACAAAACTTCTAGAATGTTCTAGAATATTTGGCTGCGCTATTATTGGCTACGCGCTGATTGGCTGTTGCTTGAACGATGATTGGTTGGAGCCTGCACCTGTGACATCATGAGGAGCATAAAAGGAGACGCGATCCAGTGATCGAGAGCATCCTTAGCCAGGGGCCGAACATGTTGGACCTGTACTAGCTGTGATTGACAGATATCACGCATATGACTTCAGCTTATGTCCTTCTCCCGTAGCTAGCAGTAGCCAACCCACCGCAGTGAAAACAATTTTGTAACTCCCCATTTACGGGAGTAATTTGGAACTTCTGATAATTGTACACGAATATCAATATCTACCTCGGAACACAAATTTGCGGTGAAGCCTTTACGGCCTGAATATGTGAGTCTACAGATGTAGAGGCAGGATGTTCTTTGATGGATGACTCGCCGGATCTGCCGGCCATGCCTAAAAGTGGTATTTCAATCGCCGCCTCACTAATATCGTGTAGGTTCTTTCGACTTTCGGCCGCAGCAAGTGAACTCTACCCGGTGCGTCTTCAGAGCTGGCTGACGGACCCAGCACTGTGAAGCTTTGTTTTGTATCTTTGTTTGCCTCTAACAACCCCGCTTGTGATCGGGTTGTTTACACCTTCCATCCATGCAATCGGTGTATGGGAACTTTCTTCACCACGTAGTACTATTGTATCTTTTGCTGACTGCTCATTAGAATTTCTATTAGGCCTACAGCACTGAGTAATGTACTCCCGCCATGAGTGTTCTTGCGGGAGTCTTGTTTGCCGACAACAGCTTGCGGGAACCAACCTGCGGGAACTTTCCAGCTTCCGGAGAGTGCATCATCTCACGTCGACGTATCAATTTCAGTAACACGATAGCCTAACTTGAGAATGACTACCAAGTATTCAAGTAACTATACTTCATAGTTTAATTATTTCTCTATATAGGTTTTGTTAATTATATTATCCGTAAGAATGGTCCTGATGACTAAAAGGAACCGTAATGGTCTTAGGATCGCTAGTTATAATTTCTGTATTTGTTGATAATTATTCTCATTTTCCGCTAACCGCACTATAGTAGGTTCGTTAACCTGTACTGATATACATATCTTGATTATCTGACACCGTATTGATTGTTCTGGTTAGATTATGTATATATATGGCCAGTGGCCATTCGTTCATATGTTTTGTTTATTCATAGAAAATATAAGACTGCAGTGCACGTAGGAAACACTATACAGCAACACTTATATATGTAGCACTTTCTCCCGCCACCAACAATTTTCACTGAGGTCAGTGTCCGTGCTATAACTTTGTTTAGCCCGGCATGCTACCGACTAAACCTTTTCTATTCAGCTCAATAGGATAGGTTCAAAATGATTAGAGACACTTTCTTCATTACATACTGTGTAATATACTCTTCTCTTCCGGTAGTGCGATAATCTAGCCCCGCACTCTGGTAAGACTCATAAGTAAGATGTTGTCTCCACTTAGCCTTGTGGCTTCTTAATTGTTTGGATGACCCAATTCGCACCATGGACTGATCCGACTCTGGGAAACTATTGGGGTTCCTGAGTGGTGATGGCCAGGGTGCGGTGTCACACACATTCCCCTGTATCTTTGGATACCTAGTAGTTAGCACTTTAAGCCAATGTAGGAAAGCACTGCGAAAACACATGTATTAATTATTATTTTATTTAGTGAACAATCCACCCGCACCACAGTGCAAAACTGGGCAACTGGTATATAAACCTAATGACAGGTAAAACGGTTAGCTCCATAGGACCCGGTGATGGGCAAGATACGTACAAACACCGAATTCCATTAAAATGTCTGGGCATGATATTTAGATCTGCCATGCCCTTGCGGGAAGGACATTTACGGTGGGTATTCGTCTCTCTTACCCCCACCATAACGATAGAACAATGGTCTAATAATGCTTTCGTGAAATGTAACCAATGTCTTGTAATGTTTTCAGTGGTTACGGGGTGGTATGTCCGGATTATTATACAGTTCGGAGATCTTGCTATGTAACATGTATGAGTGCTGTCTTTATTATTGATGTCTTCGGGCATCTGTTCCCCGTGACAGCCTGGTCTAATAGCTAGGTAGATATCAGCCAGTTGCGGCCTAAAATAATTCTTGTTCTGAAAACAGTCAATTAAGCAAAGCAGAAGGCCCGCATAAATGAAGCGGCAACTACTAATTCAGCATACCAAGAATCACATAAGACGGTAATGAGGGAATCCATCAGGAATCCCCCCATCCCGTCTTCACGTAAAACAGTATGCACCCCTAAGTCATAATCTCACTAGGTATGGTCTTTTCTTTCTAAAGCATTTTTTGGTTGAAATATTAGAGTGGGCCCATTTTTGCCTACTATTCTTCTCCCGCTTTAAGCAGTGGCGACACCTTCCCGAGACGAAGGCCCACACGAGGCACTTGCCTCTCGCAAGGACTCAGCAATGACGGTCCATGCCAGGATAATACTCCTCACCCAAACTAGCACTAGGAGTAGTGCCCGTGTGAGGCACATCACCTTTCGTGCGAGATAACCTTCTTCCTTTCAGCTTAGAGGTATAATCACTTATATTAAGTTAAATAGCTACATCTCGTGTACGGGAGCCTCCATTGTGGGGATACCTCTGCGGACCTACGAGTCTGTGTGGTACCTCCGGGAGCCCCATGTTTAAATGTTCATCTACCTGTCTCTATGTCCCGTATTTTCGTATGCTCTTATTGTGGTATTATCTAGCATATTTATAATTGTTTAGGTAAACTCATTTATTTTTAGGTCACCAAATCAAATCTTGTAAGTCCATAGATCACGAAATTGCTATGGACAGGCATACTGGTGACACAAACTCGTGGGATGAGACAGTTATGTTTACTGTTCACGACGATGGTCGCACGGCCCCACCATGGAGCCGGTTTTTGTTTCCCGCAGGGCAGTCTCATACAAGGTCCATCACCGCGAGACCGGATGCTAACCAGCGTCATCACTCGTCGTGCACTTGCGGCGCGGTAAGTCGACATACTACACTGGAATGGCCTGACACTACCCGGTGATCTACAGGAATACAGAGTGGCTTCCTCATCTTGGCGCAGTAACTGTATTGATGCTTGGTGGCCCGACACTACCCGGCAAGCTACAAGTGGCGCCCGATGTGGGGCTCTAAGAACATCAATACTAGCGCGCGGCGAACTCACGCCCACATCATATAGTGAGCTTAGTTCAATACCATCTCCGTTTAGCGAGGACTCCCTCGATCAAGAGGTAGCCTCATACGACGGATTCTCAGCACACATGCTCACTGACTATGCCAGAAATTCAGCGGAATCAACAACACCGCACTATAACCTGTTTTCACCTGTTAGCGATGGCACCTTTCGGGATGCCTCACAGGTGGGAACGGAGTTCAGAACCATATCGGACATCCGTGACAAAGGGCAACACCAACAGGGCCGAATCGTGGACGACTCCAACAAAGACCCGATTACGGGCATATTTACAGCCCTTCAGACTACTATCGTTCACCCGTGTCATCTAAGGAAACTGTATGGCCAGGTGATAATCCACAACATAGACAAGCTCCGCACCGCCCCCTACTAGCGAAACACTGTACTCAAGGGGATTATTGTGGCAATATCGATAGGAATCGGCACCACCATTTTGCCGGTATATCAGTTATGCAACACATCATGACCATCAGCCGACTGCACAAGCGCCATATGAGGAACAACAATCCTCACCTCAGGAGGAACGACCGCGTAATCTTCACAGAAATCCACCTCCCATCCATAGACCCATGCCGGTCTATGGCTCTACAAACAGGGCGGACTCATTAAATTGGAGTATGCGTGTCCTAGCTCCTCGGCATCGGCATTGACGAGAAACACTGACACTGCCACAACCTGCACTACGACCAACCCAGATACCCGCACCACCCGGATTTCAGCCACTGCATTCTTCCCGCGGCCTTGGCCGAGTCATTCTCCCTCCTGAGCTTAGTGGGGAGAATGACTGGACCAATTATAAGATACAGTTCGAGATCCTAGGTCAGTCTAACCATTGAGATGATCGACAAATGGGTGAATATCTCGCCGCAAAACTTTCCGGAAAAGCCCTCCAAGTTCTTGCGGATCTGGGAACGGACTACACACCCACATACACACAGTTGGAACGAGCACTGACGGAGCGATTTGGCGACACAGTCCTCGGAGAAACCAGTTATCTTCAACTTAAAAATCTCCGACGACGCGTGGGAGAAATGCTTCCTGAGTTAGCTAGCCGAATTAGAAGGCTAGTCACCCGCGCCTATCTGAGCACCAATACAGAGGGCATGATTCATTTGCATCTGGACACCTTCATCTATGCATTAAGCACTGAACCCGCCCTGAAAGAAAAACTGTTTCTCGGTGAACACTCGAGTTGGCCCAATTAACGGCAACCGCGGTTCACATTGAGAACTTTCTGGAGCGGGAAAAGAATAACTGACGCCAACTCCATCCTATCAACGAGATAGAGGGTGCAGCTATCGCCCCGCCCGCTAGTGCTTCCCCCCCCCCCCCCCCCCCCGATCATCAACACCAACCACACAGACACCATCACCACCGGATATGCAGAATCCCCAGTCAGAATCAAGCGCCTGGAGGTATGGGCCGTGCCCGTAGAAGAAGGTACAACGGAGCCCCCGGGAACGGGAAACAGTGAAACAACAACAACAACAATGGCAACATGAGAGAGCAGATGGAAGAGATTACTGTAAATGAACCATTATTAAAATGGTACTAATGTGTTTGCTCTAGGCCGGGACGGAGCTAGTTCTACCCATTGAGGAGAATGCTTGGCCAGCCCTCCCGCTCGGAAAACACAGCTATCTTGATGGGATCAGTAACGTTGATCTACTGCATGAATAGATCTGTTCAAACCACGCATAAAAGTTACTTACACCTTCACTGTTAAATTTTTGATTAAGAACACAACTGCTCTACCATGCTACAAATCATTAGTGCACGGGCCGGTAAAGCGGCATAAAAAATCTGACAGTAAAATTCCAGAGAGAATTTCAAAAATTATCTTCCTTGCATTCCCATCTATAATCGACACGGGCTGAGAACTACCTATCACAGACACCTACCAAGGCGCAAATACGGGACATTATAAAGATCTTGATGTAACATATATATTTCTATCTCTCCCTTCTGCAACAGACTACACCTCAGCAACAGCATTTTGGCCGTCGCCATAAACAGCATACACGTTTCCGCTCAACCACATGCTTTTTAGAGCCACGTGACATTTACTGCTATTTCCAGTAAGTTGGATCGAACGCTTTAAACAAAAGAGCTGCCCAAAGACACGACTACCACAGCGTGATGGAGGAGTGGCGAGGGTGAGTTTGGGAGATTACTGCTGACGTCACCTGGCTCCCACACACCCCATCGGGCACTCCAGCCTAAAATTAAAATAGGCAAGTTTATAAGCATCCAATCTGGAGAACCGCCTCATGCTAATTAAAAGGTGAGGCTCGGAAAAGAAAAAGTAGTCCCACGTTTCTATGTTGATCGGAGGCTGTTAAATGTGTGAAATAAAGACAAGTTTAATGAGCCAATCATCCTATGATTAAAAGTGCTCCCTTTATACAGGAGGAATTAATCCTATGACGCCCAGGCTGGAAAACGAGGAAACATTCACATAAGAATGACCGAATCACCTGTTAAAACTTTTAGGTGTGGTCATCCGCCTCCTGTGACGTCACCAAATAGTGTAAAAGGAGGAAGCACACTCTGAAACTTTGTCTTCCCATCAAAACTCGACACCAGGGAAGATCATAGCATTAGGCTTCTTTCGTGTCGCAAACTAAATTCTGCTGTTTCTCTTCTTATTATTTCATTATTATATTTGGCCTGGAAAGTTATGAACTATGAAGAGATAGGGCATTAGGTTTTGAATAAAGTTCCCGCAACTAACTACCATGCGGGAACAAGATGTCACTCCTTGAAGATTTAGCGTTGTCGGATTCATCTGAAGAAGAATCGGTACCAGTTCCAAAACGGTTCCCGTGTAACTCGTTGTTAGCTAGCGGAGAGCCATGTACCAGAACTTTCACTAGAAAATCTGTCCGCACCCTTCATATTAATAAGGATCATCTCTTCCAGACAGCCTTTTGTGTGACGTGCCAGTATCTCTACTCCGCTACTCGCTACAGGGTGACACACACGCTCCGTTATCATCATCGTGTCTTGGAAGTGACGTTCGTTCCTGGGGAAGAGAACGAGGATCGTGCCGGTTTAGCCACCCATTTCGAATCTCAGCTCCAGGTCAAAGTTCTCCTGACCGAGAATATGGCCCGCACGAAGAACACTACTCGTAGATATCCCGCTAGCCATCATCTTCCCGTGGCTACCGTAAGCAATGTACCGACAGCCAGACGTGAAATCCTGCCTGTAGCCGCGTCTGGAAGTGTTACGCCGGTACCAATTACTTCATCCACACCGGTCCTGAAGCAGAGTAAGAAGCGAAAATCTCCTGCAGAATCCAGTTCGGCAGCACCCGCACCGGTTATTAGCCATCCGGCTATGGTCACTACAGCTGCTACCATAGTATCTAAAACAGTGTTAGCCAGTCAACCGATTTCAGTGGCAATTAGACGCCTGCGGAAATAGACATTCCAAGTTACTCGCAGTCTCCATCTCCACCTGAACTTACCATAGACGAAGGTCCAGGACCGTCGCAGCCTGTGACAATTAGTGTAACTCTGACCCATGTTATTCAGCATCCGCCTCCTCGCCTTTCTGACCCCGCAATCAGAAAGGGAACCACACCGGAATCCCCATACGCGGGAAAGAGACGGATCACCCACACACAGGATATCCAGCCCGTGCCTAACATCAAGTCGTCTACTAAAGTATGCTGAGTTTCGGAAGATGTCGTCTCCTGCCGTATCCGCTCCCACACCACGACTTCATCCTACGGTACAGCTCACCGCCATCACCACAACCGCTACAGCGACCACCATGACAGCTACAACAGCCACCATGACAGCTACCATCACCACAGCATCAGCGACATTGGCAACCACTAGTACCGCCGCTGCTATACGGACGAATATATTGGAACCAGCGGTAACTGTGAGAGACATTATGGACGCACATTTCGGATGTTTTGGACAGTGCCAATAATAGTGAAAGCATCTCAGCAATGACAGTGCATCCACCACGACCCACCACCGTCAGTCGCGGGATCCAGACTCAATGGGGAAATTTCACTGCAGAGGTGTGATTCTATGTAATTCAGCAGAAATATCAATAGGGAATTCGTGGAAATGTATTAATTATTACTTTATTTTTAAAATACTTTTCTTATTATTATATATGTTAGATCAATTGAATCCCATCCTTAGGATGACTATGGTTATCTGACACAGCCGCACACTTCAGTGCCCGGTTGTGTCTCACACGAAATGAGCACTGCGGACTCCGATGTTGTAAGAACGTTGTGTGCGACGTAAAGAATACAACATCCCACAGTGCAATAACGTCACAATCCCGTCATGCAGTCTCAGCTACGCTGATGCTGCCTGATAAACCAATTATTAAGTTATTATTATTATATATCTTATTTTTCTTATTATTTTTCTTCCTGTCTCAGATGTCAGGACGGATATGGGGCCAGTGAGAGCCGCCCATTGCGGACCCACAATAACGGGCCGCAAATAGATATTTTATATAATGATAATACTAAGTGATACGTGTTGCATACCCCTTTATTTACCCAGGGTGCACAAGTAATTCAATGTGATTTACTAAAAAAATACCTCGTAAGGGTATGTTACATGGTCTATATATATCTTGTCTTTTTCTTATTATATTTTTATATATTTAAAAACTTAAATTGAGGTACGTTGGAGCTTGTGTGTTCTCTGCGGAGATCATGATTATCTGCACTCGGAGGGAACACCCATGCGAGCTAATGTTTAGAATCATATACTAAATAAAGTTATGGCATGCACCGTAATATTAGTAATAAAACAAAATAAAAAAAAGAAAGGCATGGAAAAATAATTCCAGGTCAAAATTGAAAACTAAAAGTATGCCTCCCCCTCCTCTTGGCACCGCTATGTGCTCTGTCTCTTGAATATGCGTCTAATGCGTCACTACTCCTCTCTGGCCAGGTGCCTACCCGGCAAGTCTATAATTCCCGCCTAGTGTACATCCGTGCATCGATCCGCCATGCGTGATCGTTTGCCATGGATGTCAAACTAGGAGGGGGTGGTGTAGTTCAGATCGACCGGTCGGATACTGGCTGTACTAGCTGAGCTGGGTACACGCCGCCTGTCCTGGATTCGTTTGCTGAACACGCCCCACTTGGTAGAGCCATAAGCGTATATAGGCCTATGGGAGAGATAGCGTGTTGAAAAACAACTAAGTTTGTTAAAGCGCATGATGCGCATGTGCGCGCCAGGACGCTGTTTACATGGAGCATGTAGTTACGACCTAGATAGGATGGCGCTTTTAGTGTACCGAGATGGTACCCTGTAATCCTTATTGATTGTCTGTTCCCGTTAAATCTGGCAGACTAGAATTCAACGGGCTTTTCAAATCTGTAAACCATTTCAAAATCGGTTGAGAAATGGCTGAGTTATCTAGGAAAAACTCTTCATGATTATCTTCAAAATATTGCCGTGACGTCATAACCACGTGGCTGCAAAACTTCTAGAATGTTCTACGTGCTGAGTGGCTGTTGCTCGAACGATGATTGGATGGAACCTGCCCATGTGACGTCACGAGGAATATAAAAGGAGAAGCGATCCAGTGATCGAGAGCATCCTCGGCCAGAGGCCGAACAGGTTGGATCTGTACCAGCTACTAACAAGCACGACAGACAATACATGTCTTCTTTCGCTATGTGTCGGATTTTTATCCCATACCGTGCAGTTCTCCAACCCGCCACACTAAAACAATTTTGTAACTCCCCATTTACGGGAGTAATTTGGGACTTCTGATAATTGTACACGAATACTAACCTCTACGTTCGGAACACAAATTTGCGGTGAGGCCTGAATATGTGAGTCTACAGATGCAGAGGAGGATGTTCTTTGATGGATGACTCGCCGGATCTGCTCGCCAAGCCTAAAAGTGGTGTACACTACATGTCTCTAAGCGAAGAAATTGTCCCTAACCACCTTAACCTATCCTATCGAGCTGAATAGTAAGGTTTAGTCGGTAAACTGAAATTGAGGCACTAACATATTCATAGCGCGATTCGACATGTTCTCTGGAGATGGAGAGATTTCCATAGGTGATTCCTGCAGCTGGTCTCCGCAAGTTGGCTGATTCCTCCAGGAAGGGTAGATACGGTACACATTCAGGACAGTGAGACAGAGCAGTGAAAAGATGTCTATTAGATAGTCCCAGTAGCTAGTATATAATTTATACGGTAGTGAGAAAGTTATCCGTCCGGCGACGGAAATAATAAAGTTGAAGGTTGCCCATTAACAGAGACGGTGGTATACAATGTTAAGCAGTTACATAACTTGGCACATGGTGCGGGATGTGTCACATAGCTCTTGCGGCGCACCTAGCAAATTCCACCAGACTGTGGTCAAAAAGTTAATTAAAACACACACGACATGCAGTGCAGAATTTAGTGTCCACTTTTCAGCGTGCTTGGCAGATCCGGCAAGTCATCCACCAAGAATCACTGTAGCTCTACATCATGTAGGATTCCATCCTGTGCCAAAAGGGCCCTTTCCGCAGGTGTTCCCTTTAGGAAAGTCCGGAAGCGGGAACCATTACTTTAATTAATTATTTTGCTCCCGGATGGCTGTCCGAGAGCATCCAAAACTGCGTAATGCGGAAAGTCCGAGAACTGTTTTTACATGCAGGTGAGCTGAAAGCCGTAGGGAACCGCGGTGATGTGCTGTATCTTCCGTCGGTATTCCGGTCCACTCGTCTAGTCCGCACCTCCAGTCAGTTCTCGGAAGGTCTGTCTCCACGGCGACCATGCTCCTGATTCTCGAATTGTCACCCCTTTCATACTCGCTGCGACGTCAGAGCTGGGCACCTCAATCATTGGCCAAGCGCCAGCCAATCAGCGTGCTGGTATACCAGTGACGTATCGACCACGTGTACAAATCACTCTGTATTTAGTTTAATATATACATGCGATTACGACTTTATAGCAATATTCTAAGTATAATTTAACAGGGAGCTTTGACGATTTTAAAATGGTTTACAGTTCTAGAAAGCTCATTCTATTCTGGTTCTGATCGCTACCAAGAATAACAAGAACGGTTGAATTATACACATTTACGAGTACCTACTCGGTACACTATAGGTATGCACTCATTTCCAATTCTGAGACATGTTGTCAGGGAAGCTCTGACGTGCGCACATGCGCATCACACGTTTTATCGGACTTAGCCGATTTTTTATGAGAAACTTCTCTCATAGGGCTTACGTATGCACACTATCCCATTCAGGGGGGGGGGGGGCGTGCTTGGAGCGAAACCGGAGTGGCCGTTCCATACCCAGCTTTGCTGGGATGGTCAGTACGTGTCCGGTCGGTCTGTGCTACACACCCCCCCCCCTCTCCTAGTTTGACACCTGTGGCAAACGATCACGCAGATCGAGCACATGGGAGCATGCTAGGTGGGAATTATAGACTTCCTGAGTAGGCACGCAGCCGAGAGGAGAGTGACGCAAATGACGCGTGTTCATAAGAAAGAGCACATAGGGTGCGAAAGAGTTTGCGAGGGAGGTATACCATTGATTTTAATTTTTGACCCAGAATTATTTTTCCAGGTCTTTTCTTTTTTTGTTTTGTGTTGGTGCATGCATATTTTATTATTTAGAACAGTGATTTCATAAACAATAGCTCGCATGCGTGTTCTCTTCGGTGCGGATAATTATTTTTCCGCAGAGAACACCCAAGCTCCAACGTGCCACAATTACGATATAGTAGAATGTATATAGGTTATATGATCATGTAACTATACCCGACAAGAGTATCACAGATTGGTTTAATTACATTGTGCATCCCGGGTAAATAAAAGGATGCACACAGATATATATATATATATATATATATATATATATATATATATATATATATATATATATATATATATATATATATATATATATATATATATATATATATATATATATATATATATATATATATATATATATTAGTGGTATGCGTCCAGATTATATTAAGGGATGCATACAGTGCAGATTCCGCACAAGCAGCTCTCGCTGCCCCAAATCCACCCCGTCATACTGATGCTGGGTTTAAAAATAATAAGAAAAATATCAAATAATAATAAAGTAAAAAGACTAGTTCATCAGGCAGCCCAGCATAGCTGAGACTGCATGACGGGATTATGACATATTCCCTATGGTGTGTTGTGTACTTACGTCACACACGACGTATTTACAACACAGGAATCCGCAGCGATTATTTTATTGTGAGACACAGCTATGCAAGAATATTGTGCAGCTGTGTAGGATGACCGTAGTCAGCCTAGGGACTGGGTTTCGATTGTTAAAACATATATAATAATAAGAAAAAGATTTAAAAATTAAACATAATAATAATAATAATAATAATAATAATAATAAAGTTCTGTCTTCCGCACAACTACTGATAAATCCTGCTGCATCCCCGGCAGTAGTGTCCACAAACATCTGCTGCAAAGTTTCCCCAGCATGTCTGGGTACCCCGACTCACACAGGACAGATGTGGCAGATGATCCTCTGCTGCCGATATATCACTACTAAGTAGGCCCAGGTCGGTAATGCTATAGCTGGACAATGGTGTGGACGTATCCATCGAAGCACTGGTGGCGGAAATGATGACTGGTGATGTGTGGTGTAGAGACTGCTGACGTCACGGTTGTTGTTGAAGTTGTAATGGTGGACCATGCTGCGGATGGACTGAGTGCCGTAAATTGAATGAGTGGTCACTGAAACGATGATGCTTTTGCGGATGCTGATGCGGTTGCTGGTGTGGTTGCTGATGCGGTGCTGGCAGATAATTTCCAGATTTTGCTGGACTTCAGAAGTTTACTGGCGGTCGTCCTTGGTACTGCATGGATTTGCTGTGAATGAGCGAAGCGTTTCTTTCCAGCATAGGGACTATTCGGTGTAGTTACTTTCTGAACTGCTGGATCCGTAGGAGTGTTGCTGCACAGTAGTGATGTGATGCTGATTCGTGCTGCGGTGGTGGTCAGTGCTGCTTCCGTAAGGCGGATCTCCTCGTCGATAATAAGACTACAAGGAGATGGAGATCTGTCTGAAATGTCCTGTAACCCCTGTTCGGATACTGTCACCGGTGTTGAAATAACCACACAAATTGATCGGCCGACTATGGATGCGGATGCAAATGTCATGTGTGATGCGGATGGTGGCATTGCTGTGGGTGCTGCCGGAGTGGAAACTGCAGGTGATGCTGGTACCGTTACGGAAGGTGCTGGTCATGTTGGTGACTCCATCGTGTCACGGGCTGGCGTGATATAGTGACTTAATGCATGTTGTGAGGTGGATGCGGTGGCTACTGTTGCTGGTCTGTAATGTGAAATGTCTGGTTGTCGCTGTTTCGTATGCTTGGTCTTTGCCATCTTTCCCATAGGAAGCACATTAAGCAGAAGTCTAGTTTCAAAACCAGCGGCTAGCAATTTAACGTTCTCACTTTGTTCACCAGGCTGTAATGTTACTACTAACACATGCTGTTTATCCGTTAACGCGTGTGTCACACCGTAACGTGTTGCTGTATAAAGGTATTTGCAGTCCTACAGAATGCGCATTGAAAAAGATGATCACAGTTAACATGTAGCGTCAAGTCCGAGTTGTGGGGAAAAGCGCGCTTACACAGCTGAGGGAAATCTCACAGTGCGCATTTAGTGTGGCAGTATGTGATTGATTACTCTGGGGTTCTCCCTAAGGCTGTTTTGCAGAATATACGTACAATTGTATAGTCAGGCTGGCCCTTTTGATCAACATTATCGGTGACCTTATATCGTAAATCACTTTTCTTGCTGGCATCAGCTTCTTTCAAATAATCCGTTGTAACCATTCTGAGGAATTCATATGACCCAGCATTTAAGAATATCCTTAGCCCCCCCCCCCCCCCCCCCCCTGGGGTTTTAACCACCATGACATCATCCGGTCTATTGGTTGCTTGGGCCTTTTTCTCCACAATAGCTCTCTCTCTTTCATAATGTACTTCTTGGTGGATGTACTAGTCTCTACTTTTCGCATCAGTTTTCTGGCGATTTCTGGTTCCATAGGTTGAAGTTACACCACCTGTAGCACCATCTGTCAGCGATGCCATCTCTGACACTGCCTATCTAAGTTTCACACCGCCCACTTAGACTTGTCTTGAGTAATGTCAGAATTCAGTGATAAAAAGTTCATACAACTGCCCTGCAGCTATGTCTGGATGAACATTAAAAACTGTCTAAAAACATGAGGACAAATTTAAAAATACATATATCACAGGCAGCATAATATCTTTCAATTAAAAACTGTTAAAAAATCTATCTGTGGTGCAATATTATGTCAGTGGCTTCTTGCCTACATTCATCCAGCAGTGATGACCTGGAATTTCAAAGTATACTTCAATAGTCTTTGATTTTGTTTGTTCTTCGTGACTTTTTAATATATCTTTTTTATTTATTTATTTTTTCCTCCACTTCACATGGGATATTCTGTTAGCAAATTGAGATTGAACAGTTTCGGATCACTGCTTGCCCATGTACCCAAAGGTCACATCTAGGATTCAACAATAGTTCTTTGAATTGTTTTTTCTACAACTTTTTTCGATAGGAACAGTTCAGTTCATGGGATCAGATCATGGACTTTGACTTTCTGACCAAATAGTTCACTACTAGCGTTCCTAAAGATATGTGAAGTACGGTGATTGTTTAAAGAAAAAGATACTTGCACACTACTATCACATCGACTGCAGCTCAGTCTATAAATAAATAACCATATATAACATATAACAATAGTATTGTCAAGTTGTAGATTAGTTCAGTTCATTTCGGAAATCCCTCCCATATACGGGAGCACCTCGCGAGCGAGTAAAATACAAAAATGACAAAAGTAGAAGCGGACTTGTGTATGAATTACTTGGTCTATTTATTACTGTTTATAATTGCGAGTTGTGTGGTCCTGTGATGGTGTAGTGAGTAGAAGTATTGTCGCACTGACATTTCTAGTTTATGATGGCAGTTGCAGCTTGCTTTGTTAGACATATATGTAGAAGGATCGAGCAGGAATGATGTTAGGATGCTGTTTTTGGTCCAGATGTTGTGGGTGTTGGTGTTGCACGTGGTACATAGGATAGAGTGGATCAAATCGAGGTATTTCATACGGATTTCAGCTAGAGCAGTGCAGGCAGTCAGAAAGTGCTGAAGGGCCTCGGGTTCACCATTACATAATAGGCAAGTTGCATTGACAGTGTAGCGGCTAAACTTAGCTGTGTTCAGCTGAAGAATGTAACATCCTGTCAGTAGTCGTAGTCGTACTGCAAGTAGGCGTATATCGTAAGGTGATGTAGTAACAGAGTCTACTGCTGGATGTGCAGAGCAGAAATTAATTGTATAGTGCTGGACGTGCTCAAACGACGGATACAGCTGCAGTTGTGAGTTGAGATTCGCAGACCATTGTTTGTGTATGTTGGCTATGATAGTGGTCTTCCAGGCACATTTTCCTGGTGGGCTGTCCATGAGTTCATAGATGGATGGCAGCTCATACCTTGCCAATATCCTGCATATGTCTGCAAACCAGCTCTCCTGGTCAAAGCCTCTCATAACACTTTGTCTTACAGCTACTTTGAATAGAAGCATTTCCTGGTTTCCACAGATATGTCTGGTCATGATGAGCTTCAACATATGTATACGAGCCTCAACCAGTAGGGTGCCAAATAGGATATAAGGTGATGGGTACGCAGTCCTGTCTGGAAGGCCTAATATTTGAAGTAGTAGTTTGTGGCAGAATTTGTCTAGCAGATTAATTTCTGTCTTGTTAAGGATGATAATGTCCAAACCATGGAGTAGTACAGGAGGGACATATATCTCAATCTGGTGCATACTGGCATTTGGTGTTATCCCATTGATGCCGTGGAGTCCCGCGCCCATGAGAGAGTAAGCTGTTCGTCTTCCCTTTTTTATGTTTTCATCAACCGTGGGCCGTGCACTAGCAATCAGATCACTCCTTTGGATTCCCAGGTGGGGATCACAGCCTGGTGCTGATATCAGTCCTCCATTTAGAGTAAATGCTGGCTTCTCCTGTCTACAGTTTGCTAGGATGGCACATTTCGCTGGCTGCAGTTCGTAGAACTCGTAGGTGCTGTAATAGCTTGATGTGTCTATCAGGTGCTGTAGCTGATATTCACTGTTTGCGATTAGGCTGCCATCATCATCACAGGTCGGCGCTGCCGAGTGTACAGTCCCAATATAGGCACCACTACCAGTGGCATCTAGGCAGTTGAGCAGATTGTTGATGTACAGTTTGTACAGGTCTGTTGATAGTATGCTCCCTTGCCTGACACCTTGCCTGAACGGAATTTGCTCTGAGCACTCGCCATGTCATTTCACTGTGGTGGTAGCATTTTTGTGAAGGTCTGTGATGAGGGTCCGAGTAGCTCCCTCTATTCCAGCAAGATACAGTTTACGCGCAAGGCTTGGGTGGTTTACTACATCGAAGGCTGACTTGGCATCAAGGAGAGCAACGTATGTATTAAGGTTCTTGATTCACGATTCAGAGGTAGCTTCCTGGAGCATCAGTGCGCCTTACAGTGGCGATAACCCGGATGTAAATCCAAACTGAAGAGTTAGTTGAAAGTACACTGCGAAAATTTGAAAGCTAGGAACGGCTGACAGGTCAATGGCCTATTACCCATACAACCAAAATTGATATGATATGATATGATGATGGTGTCCGTGGCCGTATTTGACCATTCCGCCGTTTCGGGTTTTAGGTTTGCTCATCCATATTTTAGCCACTCGACATGATAATGTATGCTGTCATCAACGGTGGATGCCAATAAAATCACGGAAGAAACGAAGATCATTTTTATAAATTTTGACAAGTTTTCTACAAGTTTTTATAAGTTTTATTATACAGTCGCGTGAAAAGTGACAATTAGTGTGTTTTAAAAAAAATTATTATGTGTGTGTGTGTGACATTATTCTACTGAGATAGTCGTGTTTAGGCATAACTTTGCATGTTTTTGATTTAATTTGTTTATATGCCTACGTCATACGTGATGTCATAATTATGTTTCCATAGAGACGTTTGTGCAAATGACGCAATAGAGTCTTTATTACGCAGTGCCTAACAACGTCAACGGGATTAATAACATTTTAAAGTGACTTTCTAGTTACGCGTTACGCCTATTGCCAGAAAGAACATTGCTACATGTATGAACGTTAACCGTATGTAAGAATTAAGGCTATAACTATACGTGTGTCGATCAAGTCGATCAAGTCAATCAGCCAATTACTATACTGGTTTATTGATATCTGCATTGTCCTGCCGTCACGGGAAATGATTTTGTATAACAGAAACAGTAGTCAGTCTACAAATAATTAATTAGATTTGCAGCCGTCTGTCTACACTGTAAATCAGTCAACAACGGCTTGATCTTAAGTAAACCTTTGCCTGAACAAAGAGCTAGCAACGATAATCAGCCCTACGTTCCATGAGAATCAATGATAAATGCAGTCAAACATGGCTATAGTGGCAACATGGACTTCCACTCGATTAGCGGACTGGACAGCTGCTTTACACCCTGCATCAGTAACATCTACATCAAATAATGAGCACACAATAAAAATGACAGACTACACATTAAACAGACCAAAAGCACTTGAGAAGAAACTAAATGCGTGTGACAAGACCTCAGCTGAACACTTATGAAGCCTGGCAAAAATTTCCTAGTGGAATGTAGTGCAGCATCATACGAAATGATTAAGAAGGAAATTGTTTGTTACATCGATAGGCTATCAACAGATAAGACTACGCCACTTTCCGCTATCACAAGAGACATAGTTGATACCAGCAAATCTCAAGTATATCAGACAATATATATGACCAGGGCGAAGAGCTCGCGTGGAAAGAAAAGTACAAAATGTACAGTTAGCCTTTATAATTCCATATCAAAAATTCTAGCAAATGGTAAAGAGGTAGACTATTTTGTTGAGGAAATCTTTGATCCGATTCTGAGGAAACTAAGGTCTGCTGGAAATCAGATAACCATTCTTAACAGAGAATTCAAAACTGCAATTCAGTCAGCAGTTAATCAGATAAATACTGCTACCAAGAAAGAACAGCATGGCACCTCATACACAGCAGTGGTACATCATCCATCATCTGAAACTAATTTCGCAGCAACAGACATGTACACATGCCCAGTGTGCACCAAGCCATCCGAAATGGAAACTATCCAATGTAACAATTGCTCAATGTGGCTGCATTATTCATGTGCGGGGCTAAACAAAACCAGAGTTAACCAGATCATGGATGAAGTTCCATTTACCTGTAGCTTATGCACCAACAACTTACTGTATGACACGAGTGTTTCTGTCGCACCGTTCCCTATTATGACTGCATCGCAAGAAACTGCTGTAGAGGATTACCATGTCAGAGTAGATAATTCAGTAAATACAGATAATACATCGGATGCTGTAGTGCAACAATCGGTTCCTCAAAGTCAAATAGCATCAGACAAGCTGACCTCTATTGAGGAAGCTCAATTGATCTCCACTGAAGCAGCTCACGTGACCACCAAGCCTAGTCTGCCACATCAACCTTTATCCCAGGTGATACAGTCTCATAACAAAGAACCACTAGCTGTTAACAGTGATGCGCCAAGAACACGACAGACCTCTTCAAACCCTCGTAGTGGAAAGAACAATTCTACTAGTTATGAAAACCAGCTGTCACAATTTAAGGTGTTTATATCAACCTTAGAGCAAAAAATAAAGGATCAGAACAGAACAATCTCACTGCTACAGGTCACTGCTGACACGAGAAACTGCCCTAATTTCAATCCACATTCATATACGACTTTTCTCTCTGGCATTTACAATTGTTTTGACCTCCTGGAAAAACGCATAGATCTTATCTTGGAACATCATACACTAATTCAAAGCACCAATGAAACAAACTTCATAATAAATAAGCTAAATCAAATAGAGAACAACAAACTCAATATTACAGCTTCGCCAATGAGCCAAATGTTGCAACAGCAACCTGTACAGACACAGCCTCAGCCAATAATGCAACCACAACCAATCTACCAACTCGCTGGTCAACAGACATATCAAGGGCCATTTCCATCATCTGTACAATCAGACCATCATTATGTGTCGCAGCAACAATCTGTGCCGTCGCTACTGCCAAACTATCTTCAAGCCCAGCTACCATCTTATAACACTCTTCCAAATCTGTCTACTCGACCACCGAGCTGTCACGATGTTCAGTCACAACATTATGACATGCCTGTCCACTGTGAATCATCACAACATCATGAAATTCCCATGCGCCATGAATTCTCAGAACATCCTGACATGTCTGTGCAATTTAAATCCATGCAACATCATGACATGCCCGTGTGCCGTGAAACCTACCTACATCATGACATGCCTGTGCGTCGTGAATCACCACAACATCATGACATGCCTGTGCGCCATGAATCCTATCTACATCATGACATGCCTGTGCATTGTGAATCATCAAAACATCAAGATATGCCTGTGTGCCATGGATCATCACAACATCATAATATTTCCATGTGCCATGAATCATCACAGCATCATGATATACCTGTGTGTTTTGAATCATTAAAACATCATGAGATGCCTGTGTGGCATGAATCATTACAACATCATAAGATGCCTCTGAGCCTTGAATCATTTCAACGCCATAATGTGCCTGTACACCATGAGTCATCACAACATCATGATATGCATGTGCACCGTGAATCCTTAGAACATCATAACATGCACGGGCAACATGAGTTCTCACAACACCATGACATGCCTCTACACCGTAAGCAGTCACAACATCATGACATTCCTGCGCGACATGAATTCTCACAATATCATAACATGCCTCAGCACCGCAAATCCTTAAAACATCATGACATTCCTGTACATCGTGATTTCTCACAACATCATGAGAGGCCTGTGCGCCATAAAACTTCTCATAATCATGATATGCCTGTGCGCCATGAATCTTATCATCATCATGCCATGCCTGTGTGACGCGAGCCCACACAACACCAGATGTCCGAGCAACGTACATTCTCATTATATTGCAGCAACTACCAGCAGAAGGCATGTACAGATCAGAGTAAGATACCACCGGCCATCTCACATAAAAGACAGATTCAGTCACAAACTACGGCAAAGGCAGTGAAAACACTACATAAAGACTCAAGCAGTATGGTAAATGCACAAATAACTCCAGCCGAAAGCAAATTGTTACCTAGCGACTCTAAGCATTCCAAATCTTCACAACATGGTGATAACTATCTGCAACAGATATCGATGACTGGCTCAATACAGGCCAAAATATCAGACATTACCAACCTGCATATTAACAACAAAAAGGATAATTCAACCAATGTATTAAGAAGATCTAACAGTTTAGATAGTAAACTTGCTGATGCACATGATTCTTCAGCTCGGGCCACTCAAACTGCTCATCAGCCAACACAGCCTTTTTTTAGGGGCAACTGGTCTCCACACTCGACCCCCCGAAAAAATACATTACCAAGCAAGGAAGTAAACATCAACCACCAGATCCATGTCGCCGTTAATGCTCAACAGAAGACAGACCATCAATTTCTAAGATTGACTACATTCAATGTAGAAGGAATCAAGGGTAATCTACCATATGTAGAAGATATTTCGAAAAATACAGATATACTATGTCTACAAGAACATTGGCTGTGGGAGTTTGAAAGTGGTGACATTAAAAAATATCTACCCAAATTCTACTACAACACGAAGTCTGTAGATTCAAACACTCCAACATGCAAATTCGAACGTTGTAGATAATATGGAGGAGTTGCCATATCCTGGCATCAGGAAGTCAATAATTTTGTCAAACCTCTGAAGGAAGGAAATGAAAGAATATGTCTTCTCGAAATTAATTCTGAGCCTATGCCATACTTACTCATTAATACGTACATGCCTGCATCTGGGTACTCAGACTCTGCGGACAAATACTCTGAATGCTTAGATCTCATATATACCATCGTGGAATCATATCGCCTCACCCATAGCATTATCTGGTGTGGAGACATGAATGCTACCATTCTACCGAGAGACAATAAATCAGATAAACTACTTAACAACATTTTAAAGGATCTAAACTTTGTGACAGTACCATATATGCCGACTACACCAACATACATCCACGGGAAAAGCTCCTCACAAATCGACTACTTCTTCTACCATAATCCTACAAATATACTGAACTTGTCCATTGCCAGCATGCACTGTATCAATACCTCTACACATGTACCGGTCTCCTGTTGTATTCCTGTCAGAAGTGTCACAAAACTCTCTGCTGCAAAGAACAAACAATCAATTTACAAACTGATTTGGACAAACATGGATAAAGATGAGTACCAGTCAATTCTAGCAAGAAAGCTGAGTGTCATACTTGCATGTAGGGAAGACTGTAACATTGACACATTTGTAGACAATATTCAAAATGCTCTCAAGTGTGCAGCCAGCACTACAGTCCCATCCAGACAATTGGTAATGCGTGGCCCGAAATGGAAGGCATCTCCAATAGTAAGGGACATATTCACCCAGGGTAAGCACTTACACAAAAACTGGATTGAAGCAGGTAAACCCAGACCAGATCATCCTACTTCTATTCAGTGTAAAATATTGAAACAACAGCTCCGCTCCCAACAGCGTACTGAAGCCGCGATAGAGCGAAAATCGCTGTACAACCGAGTAATGGTTGAGTATGGTTCTGCAAATTTCTACAGGCTTATCAATCGAACAAAGACAAGGCATAGTGATACTGACTCGTTAGTTGTCAATGGAGTTCCCACTACAGATATGGTAAAGCAACGAAATGGACTTGCAGCCTTCTATGAAGACCTAGCAAAACCATCCCAACATGTAAACTTTGATAATGATTACCATGCATGAGCTAAGATCGACCTTCATTTGATCCAATGTACATATGCCCAGAATCAAGAAAGACTTCCTACAGTAACACCTACCGAAATCTATAAAGCAATTTCAAAGCTCCACACTGGCAAATCCGCAGATGAATTTGGCCTCAATGCAGAGCACTTTATTCATGCAGGACAGTCAATTATACCACTACTGGCCAAGTTGTTCAACTACATCTTTGAGTCGAAACAGATTCCAAACATCTTCAAATGGGGAATTATTTCTCCAGTACATAAGAAAGGAAAGGACCCCTCAACTCTGAGTAATTACAGAGGTATCACTGTAACATCTCTACTGGGGGAAATCTTTGAGCATGTCATCCTTGACAAAATTGAAGAGTCGTTATCATGCAGTCAATCATCACTGCAGTTTGGATTTACTAGAGGGCTTTCGCCACTTATGGCTGGTTTAATACTCTCAGAAACTACTACAGAAAGCAAAGATCTACATGTCCCGCTGTATACCTCCTTCCTAGACAATTAGAAGGCATTTTATGTGGTGGATCATGCATCCTTAAAGTGTAAGCTGTATGACGAAGGTATAAATCTACACTTACTGCAAATTACCGATCTGCTCTACATGGATCTTACTGTGAAAGTGAAGTGGTGAGGTTCTCTAAGCCACTCATTCCCGATACTGCAAGGTGTCCGACAAGGGGGCATCCTCTCCACTGGGCTGTACAAAGTTTACATTAACAACCTGCTGCAACAATTAGAATCTTCACAACTAGGAACATTCATGGGAACTCAGTATACAGGATGCCCAACAGTTGCTGACGATCTCACCCTAATGAGCAACTCAGAATTTGAACTGCAATGTATGCTTGATATTGTATATCGTTACTCAACTTGTGAGCGATACCTAATACATCCAGAAAAGTCTACAATACTGCACAATTCAGTACGCACAAAATCTGTTCCGCACTTGCCTATATGGTCCCTTGGCGAATTAGAAATATCTGTCTCTACAACAGCAACTCATTTGGGGTTATCTCGAACTACAAAACAAGAAACGAAGATCAATGTTCAAGAGCGTATATCTTGTGCTAGACGCACACTCTATGGTCTCACTGGAACAGGTTTGCATGGCTCGAATGGTATATCAACAAAAATCGCATACCGTATCATCCAGCTTTATGTCATCCCTCGACTACTCTATGGACTAGAGATCATTGTACTACAAAAACAAGAACTTGATCAACTAGAAAGCTTCTTTATTGACATACTTAGGAAGATACGAGCCCTTCCAATGAGGACCGCGAAATGTGCTGTACTCCTTCTACCTGGCGCTAGACCAATCACTGCAGAGCTACACATACCTCAGCTAACACTTTTGAGGAACATCCTGGCATGCCAAAACAAGCCTCTTAACCACATACTAGTAAGACCGTTGGCGTTTGAGACTCCAAAATCGGGCAGTTGGTTTATTTATATGAAGAATTTTCTAGAGAGATACAACTTATCAAACATCCAAGAGCTTATTCTGAATTTACCCTCTAAGTTAAAATGGAAATCAGTAGTAAAATCTGCTGTGGACAGCCAATGGAACGAGGACTTACAGTTTGCGTGTGAAACCAAAAGTACACTTAAAAACTGTAACACTAAAGACTTTTGTATTGGGAAATGCCATATATCCGTGCACACTATAGACAATGACAACAAGGATGTAAAACGTAGTGTCATTAAAGCCAGGCTCATCGCAGGAACCTACCTAGTACAAGCAACACTAAGTAAATTCAACCAAAACATTGTGAACCCCACATGCCGTCTCTGTCAGTTGAGTTCTGAAGATTATCAACACTTCTTGCTACACTGTGGTGCACCCCATCAGTATAGAAATCAATATTTATCACTACTCAAGAAAACCATCATCGACCACTTTGGCGAGAATTCCTGGAAATATATCTCCAGTATAGAAGATCACCTCGTAAAACTTATTATCGACTGTACAAGTCTATAGTCAGGGCTGGATTATTACCTAACAACTTCTCATTATTATGTGAATTCGAATGTATAACTAGAAAACTATGTTACAACCTGCATTGCGGTAGAAGCTTCCTCTTTAACCAGCTTCCACAACAACATTAATCAACAGTAACTGCTGTTAACTGATATCCTGAATCAGAACTGTATTTATATATAATTGTCCATGCACTCTGGTGCTGAACAGTGTTTGTGTTATTATTATTGAACTGTATTCGGACAACATAGTTAGCTAATCTATAATTGCGGACTAAAATTACAATTATATAATGTTCATAAATCAAACTGTAGTTTACGTAACCACACATGTGGGTGCTCCTATCAAGAGGAGGGATATACGAACAACAACAACAACATATGACTTTCAGTTTCTTTTGTTAACCGTATTTCGTAATTTTATTTAGTTATTAGTAATTGCTCATCCACCAGTGCACGTTTAAGTCTTTTATAGCATATGTAAACAAATAAATGTAAACGACGACAGGTACCATTTAAATTTTCGTGCTATATAATATTCTTACTCTTACCCCTCGCGAAAAACTGTTACTGTACCATTTATGATTGTCACTGTCACGACTGTGGCGTGTGTCCTGTATTTGCGCATCCCCTCTTTTAGTCTTTGCGCATACGAATTCAACCTCTTGTGAGAGTCCCTCACGATCGGCACGCACACATATTGATTTACATGTCAATATATGGGTATTCATTTTGCTCATGCAAGATTTTCGGCGCTTGAAATTGTGAAACTACTTGTCAATATTAATATAGGATAATTATAGGTTTAAACACAGGCATTTGAAGTTTACCCGCCTATTTCATATTATTAGTATATTTCATATACTACTGTAACTATATATATAATACAGTGTATTATATATATAGTAGTATATGAAATATACTAATAATATGAAATAGGCGGGTAAACTTCAAATGCCTGTGGTTTAAACTTAAAACAGTGCTGGTGATTTCTGACTCTGACATATTATTTCAAAATTTTTATATCTTTCGCAAAAATTGTTCTTAGAAAAATAAAATATTAAGGCTTGTACCTATATTTGTTGATTAAATAATTTCGGATGATATTTTCTTCCCCTTTAAGAACAACACAGACGTTTTTACGGAGTCAGGGTCACCATTTGTCAAACCGATCTTTCAAATATGATACATATGTTACCATTGGTTACTCTTCAGCAACAATGCGTTTATGTGAAACATGTCTTAAAGATGTGGTAGCATATGCTGCAAAACAAATACTTTTTGCCCATGCGCAAAAAGTGGGTACACCATTGGATTCCGTAGCTTCTCCTTTTGGGCTGTATTTTACGCAGACCGACAATTAAAAGGTCACGTTTCATACAGATGAATAAGAACCCATACTAGTTTCTTATATTTATTCAACAATTAAAATTTTTGCTCAGACTATTTGATAGGAGGCGATAATCCAAACATGCACAATATTTGGGTACCATAGGATAACTCGCGTTCATCATCATCATTGTCTCAGGACATAAGCCGGTTGGCTTTTTATTGTCCCGGCAGTATTAAGTTATAAATTACTGCAATTGCTTAAAGAGAGGAGTGGTATCATCGGTAATTATATGTTCATGTCTATGTAATTTACAATTTGTACAAATTCCACTGGCGCGGATTCCACACACAGTCATTTAATTTACACTTCATTTAGCTACTGAATGTACAATATGTGGAGACATCCATACCCATATACACATATATACACACATGCGTACATACATACATACCCACATATATACTTACTTGTGGCAGGTGCATCCACAGATAGTCCCATATGAATCGTCAGTGTGTCAGTATATCAGACATGTGAAAGCTGGTCGGCCAATCCTTGACTTTTTAGTCTTGGTGCGGTGGTCCAGTGGAAAGATGCCTGGTTGATGATGCTATGCGGAGTTGCAGAATGGCGGTTCAATCCCCCGACCGGGAGATGGTGATCAACAAATTAAACTAATGGGTGCATGATTGTCGGCTAAGTTAGCACATGGAAATTGAAGCCGCACGTTGCCAGTGCGTCAATAAAATAAAAATACATATACTGCCAGAGCCGTGCTGGAGTCAGTACAATAGGCGTAAAAGCCTAGGATTGAATTGTGGCAGGTGCATCCACAGATAGTCCCATATGAATCGTCAGTGTGTCAGTATATCAGACATGTGAAAGCTGGTCGGCCAATCCTTGACTTTTTAGTCTTGGTGCGGTGGTCCAGTGGAAAGATGCCTGGTTGCTGATGCTATGCGGAGTTGCAGAATGGCGGTTCAATCCCCCGACCGGGAGATGGTGATCAACAAATTAAACTAATGGGTGCATGACTGTCGGCTAAGTTAGCACATGGAAATTGAAGCCGCACGTTGCCAGTGCGTCAATAAAATAAAAATACATATACTGCCAGAGCCGTGCTGGAGTCAGAGTACAATAGGCGTAAAAGCCTATGATTGAATTGTGGCAGGTGCATCCACAGATAGTCCCATATGAATCGTCAGTGTGTCAGTATATCAGACATGTGAAAGCTGGTCGGCCAATCCTTGACTTTTTAGTCTTGGTGCGGTGGTCCAGTGGAAAGATGCCTGGTTGCTGATGCTATGCGGAGTTGCAGAATGGTGGTTCAATCCCCCGACCGGGAGATGGTGATCAACAAATTAAACTAATGGGTGCATGACTGTCGGCTAAGTTAGCACATGGAAATTGAAGCCGCACGTTGCCAGTGCGTCAATAAAATAAAAATACATATACTGCCAGAGCCGTGCTGGAGTCGGAGTACAATAGGCGTAAAAGCCTAGGATTGAATTGTGGCAGGTGCATCCACAGATAGTCCCATATGAATCGTCAGTGTGTCAGTATATCAGACATGTGAAAGCTGGTCGGCCAATCCTTGACTTTTTAGTCTTGGTGCGGTGGTCCAGTGGAAAGATGCCTGGTTGCTGATGCTATGCGGAGTTGCAGAATGGTGGTTCAATCCCCCGACCGGGAGATGGTGATCAACAAATTAAACTAATGGATGCATGACTGTCGGCTAAGTTAGCACATGGAAATTGAAGCCGCACGTTGCCAGTGCGTCAATAAAATAAAAACACATATATACTTATATATACATATACCTACATACATATACATATACACATACATGTACACATATACAACACATATACATATATTCATACATACACATACCTATACCTATACATACATACATACATAATCACACACATACACATAAACATATATATGGACTGGCGTGGTTACCACACCATGTCAACACTATTACAATGCAATTGAGATTGGGCTTAACTCCTAGTATAATTAAAGCATGGGACGGCGTGGATGCCACACCAAGTCTACTGATCAACATTAAACACTTGTGTACATACACACATATATATATATATATATATATATATATCATACATATACACATATAGTCATATACACATATCAACAAATAGACCAATGGGAGCATGACTGTCGGTGGGACAAGCACTCGAACCGAAACCGCACACATATGTACTGGCGCGGTTACCACACCATGTCAACACTATAACAATGCATCTGGGATTGGGATTTGACCATATATTAATTAATGCATGGGACGGCGCGGATACCACACCAAGTCCACTGATCAACATCAAACTATTTTCCTATGTACTGTACATGTTATTTTTATGCAATGGCAGTTAACCCCTACCACTCTGGTGTCCGTAATCCAACTTATACTGTGGGAATAGCAAAGAATAGCAAAGAACCGGTGTACATTCTTCAACAACCCCGGTTGAAGATGTTACTGTCTGCGACAGCACCATCTCCCTCGAGTTTTGCCCATGCGCAAAAATCATGATCATCATCATCAT
The DNA here is from genome assembly GCA_034401795.1 of Chaetoderma sp. LZ-2023a. NCBI lineage: Eukaryota > Metazoa > Mollusca > Caudofoveata > Chaetodermatida > Chaetodermatidae > Chaetoderma > Chaetoderma sp. LZ-2023a. The sequence goes on from CM067371.1 coordinate 13,423,416, forward strand.
ATAGGATGGGGAACTAGCAAACCGTGGTAGTTAATGAAACTTAGTTAAGTTAAGTAGATGTCAGAACGTAGGCATACATGCCTTTATATGCTCCTGGATTGTGTCTGATATTTGTAAAATTATTTTAAAATGTTAAGTAGTTCAGATTCCGAAATGTTTTATGTTAGCATTCCTCTAACTGTTACGCTGTCTATATATAGCATGGAGTATCCAGTTTCGGGGCACCTAAGCTGAAATTGCTAATAATTTAATAAATACTATAACTATTTAAAAATAAATTGGCTTAATTTGTTAGCGACTTTATCCCTTATCCAGCGCCAAGTTAGAAAATCCCCGAAAACGAAATGTCAAAACACAGCACTATTAGGTGATGATGTACTTCAAAACAAACAAAAACGATGGCATCCTGTTTAGGTGATACCCGTACAGGCTCGCCCAAATGTCTGTTTTTAGACAATACAGCTACCATATGGAGCAAAAAATGCTGAACGTTCGAAGTTGTCAGAATGGGGAAGTGTTATTGTTATTTTCTTGTTTTTTCTCGGGTGATGGTGGTGGACATTTTCCTCAGGGTAGAGTTAGTTGTGAGGGCTTGAATAAAGCATCAAATGGAAATATGCAAAAGATATTGGATAATATTATACTATGCGTATAATCCTTGATTTTGATAATGTGCTAAGAACAGGCACTGCGCTGTTGGCTTTTGAACCACCCTGTCCAGTATGGATTTTAACATTGGTCACGTGGTATAAATAAAACAGGTGACGGGGAAGAATTTCCAATATTTGAAACCAAAAATTTACGTTTTTTATTTAAAATACAATGCTTTAAAGGCATATGATAAAAAATAATAAGAAAATCGGCAATTTTGTACATGTTTAGCATGTAAAAAATTGCCGATTTTCTTATTACATTTTATCATATGCCTTTAAAGCATTGTATTTTAAATAAAAAACGTAAATTAGGTTGATTTAGTACTGACTCAACATTTTAATGTGAATTTTGAGGGGAAACGCGGTAAGCGTTACCGATAATTACCGTACTGGTTGATTGCAAAATTATGACGTTATGAGAACTTGTGTTGTTGCACAGCGCATGCGTAACGAAAGCTCACCGAAACTAGAGCCTCACCGAAACTGGATACATATATACAATTATACATACAAATCTCACCTTTAATTAAACAAAAAATATGTGACTACAGTATGTAGATTATATACATATATATATATATGCATGCATATAATATATAGACATTTCTCTTAAAACTTGAAAAACCTTGATTACATTAGGCTACTTTTATTTAAAATATTTCACAACTATTAAAGATAGGCTGGCGCAGGTACTGTGCCCAATCCTTACCACTACGCTATCCCAATGTGGACTGGCATGATTTCATGCCCAATCCACTTGGTCCAGCAGCAGTATCTACATTACATTTAATTAATTGGTTGCCTATTACAATACATTTCAAATGAAATACACTAATTGAATGATTGGCTTGCAAAATGTACCACACCCAATCCTTCCACAGCTTTGAATACTCAATCTACATGTCATCTTGCTCTTGATTAGAAATTGTATTCTGCATTGAAGTCATATTTCATTTCCTGATCTTTCCAGTACCGATCAAGTCTACCTTCAAAACACTTTAGGCTTGGTGCATTTACCACATCGTAAGGAAGATTATTCCATATATCGGCGACACGGTTTACGAATGAGTACTTCCTAATGTCAAGTCTATTGTGGTTCTTATAAATTTTATAATTGTGCCCTCTTGTACCCGCACTGATGTGTGTGAAGAAATTTTCAGTAACGCGTCTCATAAATCCCATTCATTATCTTGTATGTTTCAGTGATGCCCCCTCGAAGACGGCTGTACTTTAGGGTTGGTGATTTAATGGAACTTTGTTAAAGGAAATACTCTACAACACTACATGTAATGGGTAGTGTCAGATAGCTTTAAAAGTGTTCTTTCCATACATATCTATGTATCCGGATCACGGTAGCTTGCGGAAGTTATATATGTGTGCAGTATAATATGTACAATAGCTTGTATAGAGTCATCTGTCGACCAGTTGTATATATCTGTCCTGTTAAAGGAAATCTGTACAGTTATACTTGCATATATGTATAACCGTTCTGACATGGAGCAGAACATAAAGGTATTGCCTGCGTTCTGTAATATTTTAAACTTTAACTTAACTAACTAACTATATATTTCATATTTTGAAAGTCCTAACGAGCATCCTACAATATCAATTTCAAATTGCCATGTCCTGATAAAATGTGTCTACTTTCAAGTTGAGAAAGGGTTTATCAAACCGTGGTAGCAGGCCAGAGTAATCAATAAAGATTTATGTAAAGCACTAAAGTCGCCAAAAATAAAAGCAATGGTAAAATAAATATGTTTACCAGCGACACAGTTCACTTTTAATTGTTTTCCGCTTAGTTTGCTCTGTTTAAATATGGTTTTGAAATTACACCCACTGAAAATTAAGGAAGGCAGCCATTTTGAAGCTAAAATCAGATCATCCAAAGAAAAATATACAAGTTGTGACATAAATATTTGACATATTTAATAACTATTTTGCATGTAAGTAAAGAATTAATTTATTTGCCTTGTATGCTAAAAGTTTTCCAATCCAACAAGTTCTTTTTCAATAGGACATGGTTAAACATAGATACCACGGTTTGCAAGATACCATGGTTTGATAATACCCTATCTTACGACGGTTGAGGCGTATATAGCCTTTTGTCGGTCTAAAAGCTTTTCTAGCATAAATAGTTCTGACGGGTTAGGCTGAAGCACAAACGTTAAAAGCACAGACGTTAGTGACCGATAGGACAAAACCTACCAAGTCATAAACCGTTATTTATAGATGTTTACAGGGGTAATTGGTAACTTCAGTTTTTCTACTTTATTTCGCTTTGCAGCTTTTTCTGTTTAACGGAAAAAGCTGCAAAGCTAAATATCTTTGCGTATTGCCATCGTTGTAGCGAATAGAAATATTGTATTTATGTAATTCAAGCCATAATTCAAGTGAAAACCAGAAACCGGAAGTCCATTGAAATCCTATGGTAGAAAGACATTATTGTCTGTATCAAAGGTAATATATAGCGTGATATGAAGTATGTTATAACGCGCATACAATTCTGCGCAGCTTTTACGGTGTTGCACCCTCTTATGTCCTTGACGTGACTTTATAGGGTGAGGTATTAAAAAGAATTACGCTTTGCTAATAGATCAAGCAATTGTCACCTTTTTACATCAAATTTACTTATTTAACAGGTGCATTATGGTCAATAATAATTTTGTAGTTTATAGCCCATTTATGTTAATATTATGACATAATCCAGGTATAAACGTTTTGTTTTAAAATAACATCCATTAGGCCAGTGTCTAGGTCGCCGTCTATTCTGGCTTGATAGGTGTGGATATGGGTCTACACGCACGCCCAGGGATGTGGGGGTGGGGGGGCATAAAATATTGACTAAAAATTGGTGTTCGAGCGGGCTCCCTAAAATATTGATTAAAAATGGGTGTTTTTGTTATTACTCAGAATTTCACCGTGAAGAATCAAATTTGCATTTCCATGATCAATGGCGCATGTCATGTGTGTTATAATTCTTATTTGATTAGAGAAGTATGAGTAGTTTCTGAAATAACGTAGGCCTAAGCGATTATGATTAGTCTGGCGCATATTATTAAATATTTGCTATCATCTCAAAATTTCCCGTGCCTCTGTGGAATGATAGGGCTTATAACCTATACGGTCATATCTGACAGTGACACACTGTGTTAAAATTTGCACAAATTAGGGCAAATCCAAGACTTAAACCATTAATCATAATATAGAGAAAAATGAAACCTAGTTGTGCATTTAGCTGACATACTCAGCTTTATGCCATTGCAAATCTCATGATGATCATTGGCTAATTTCCAAGATACCATTGTATAAACAAAAATGCTAGGTAAAATTGCTAAGCTTATTCAGTATCATCTTTGATCCGCAATCTTTCTTACAGATTTGATTACTCCGTAAAATTAAGTATTATCCATGTATTTGTAAAGATATTTCTCACAGGACCGAACTTAGAGGGAGCCTGTGCAAAGTTTTTGAAAATTCTTGTTCTGGGCCCCCAGAGAAATATCTAAAGTCCCAGTTGTGTTTCAAACGTAAAGCCGCTTGGGGAGATGTGTGGGTCGGTGGTGTTAGGTGGTCAGAGGACTGTGGGATTTGGTCATCTATGTGTGTAACTTGAAGTTACAGAGGGGCAAAGCAATACAAAAACATTTTGTGTGTCACTTTGGGAGGGGGTGGGGGGGCTGGAAATTTGAGGTCGTGTGCAAATGCACTTGTTGCACGACCTTAAGTTCGGCCATCATTTCTCACCACACATTTGAAGAAAAAACCCTTCTTGATATTCCAACTGCCTTCGCCCACCTCTCTTTCTGTCCATCTGTCCATCCAGCTATTTCATCTGCAAAGGTTTGGTGGAATTCAACCAAATTTGTTATTTGAGTTACCCATACACGATTCCAGTTCATGAAATCACTGTTATATTGGACTTCGTCCTTATGGGAGGGGTACAGTTGTCAGGTTAAAAGGTTAATGAAAGCGTGGGTATTTGCGATTGCGCACCATTGACTGCACGTTATATGGTCGTAGCCTGTTGACATACAGATTTTCTCAATTTCGTCAACTATTTTTCAGCAGAAACTGCGCAAAATGGGGCAAATTTACAGGTAGCAGTAGCCTATGTCAATATTTATATCCTGAAATGCAGGAAATGGCCTTAGAATATAACGATTACAAATGTGTAGGGGTAGGTGGGGGTTGTGGGGGTGGGGAGAGTGCACCGTGAATACCAACCAGCTTGATCCCACTATTGGTTAAACCACCTGATCAATTTTGATTTTACCGTGGCAAGTATTCAACCCGGACTTGTTCAATCTGTGCTCCTACAAATTTGAGTCTGTTTTCCACCACCAACACCACCACTACTACCACTACAACTATCTCTACCGCTGCTGCTGCTAGTGGTACTGCGTCTGCTGCTGCTGCTGAAATTCCTAAAACGTGGCCAGTAAAGTTTAAAATCTGACTGAAGCGCTATACGTCGCTAACAATGCTTCTGGCAGTTAGGAGAATAACTGGTGCCAAAGGTACACACTATATAAAAAATTAAGTGTCAAATTTTAGAAGGGATGGGTCATTGACAGAGACCATTTGCCACCACCACCCACCCCATCCACCACCCCGCATATACCCCCCACCCCACCCGACACCTACCTCAACTATATCAGCGCCACATTTTATTATTCCTTAAATCACTGTATATATGATACAGTGCATTAAATTTGTTTGCAGAAAAGAAATATATCTAAAATTATTATTAGCAGGTGCTTATCTGTCAGAATTATTATTTTTTCTTTTTTATTTGTTTATTTTTTCTTCTTCAATGAGAATTGCACTGTTGTTTAGAGATGGGCGGTATTGATATTTACATGACGGTATCGGTACCATGAAAAAATGCCGTTGTACCACAGTATACCGTCATCTGACCTTGAGGCATGCCACGAAATTACAACAATTTTTTCCATTTCCTTTTCACTTCCATCTCCAATCAATGGTAAATATAGGTAAAATAAATAAATCGGCTTCCTGATTTAGAGAAGAAAAACATGGCTATTGCGACTGTTTAGTTTCACGATTTTATTAGGTCACTATTTTTATTGACGTAATATCATTCACGGGAATATCGGTCAAAGGGTGTGGTCGACTCGCTAACTATAACCCACTGTTTGAGACATTGGGGTGCACTATTTTCAATCTGGATTGTTCTTGCTATTAATGCGTGCGACCAGCAAACGGTAAATTTTATTTTTCCGGTTGAGCGCTTTTATAAACAGAGTCCAGACAAAATATGCGAGTATTTAAACGGGGCAAGTGTTGTAATCTTTTATTTCTGTTGGAGTCGTATATTCTGTTACTCGCGAAAACAGGCCTATACACATACATATAACGCGACATTGAATATAGCCAATTCCAAAGCTTCTGATAATTACCGAGTACCCGATGTGCAGACTCGTTACTCGCCATGCTTCACGTGAACAATGCGTGTAAAAAGCTATTTCCGCGAACTTCCGACGTGTAGCCAGTTGAAAAATGAATTACAAAAACTAAAACACTATAATTTTTAGGTGTCATTATTTAAACTGGATTTAATCCTTAAAAAATTTCTTAAAACAAGACAGAAAAAAAAAAAATAATGACTTCAACGCTGCACGTTGTTAATAAATTAACACGTGATCAAAATGGCGTGAGCAAATACTACGTTTTAGTAAATTTTCATTGATAAATTCAGCATAGTAATGTGTTTTCCCACAGTCTAGTTCATGAACAACCAATCAGATACATCTTTGCGAGATTGCTGTTGTGTTTGAATAGCGCACAGTTTGTATGTTATTTTGTTATTCTAGCGTGTTTGTTCGGTGACAAAATGCTTGAAGTAATAAATTACAAATAATAGAAACGGGAATAGGGAATATATTATAGTGTAATTACTACTGGCGGACGGCCAGAGAATGAGTTTAGATGTTTTAAATAAAGTAATTTTACCGTGAGACTTTCAAGATGTATGTTTGACATACAATTCTGCCTGTCATTATTTTGTAATTGACGTCTTGATGTTTGTTTTTACGACGACCCTTTCACCTCAACTTGGCTAATAGTTAGGGATGCCTGTATTTTTGGCACTATTAGCACCTATTTACCCTTGGTCAAGTCAGATTTTATGAATATATTTCGCAAATATTATGGACAGTATTTGGAAATGTCAACGGTCAAGGTATCGGGTCACGTTATACCGCGGTCCTCACGGTACTACCGTCAGACCGCCCAGCTCTACTGTTATTGGATACTGTCTATGATGTCCCCTCAAAATTATCTCATACTCTCATGTGAAAAAAATATTGCACGAGGCATAGGAACACGTGATATGATAAACACTCACGTGCACAGACTAGGCGGCAGTGTAATCTCCCATCCACATACTGCTGCTGCTGCTGCTGCATGAACTGCCAATCAGAGAGTATGTCCCCACAGTGTTTCTCACATTTGTGGGGACTCTCTCACTAGGTCCCCGCTCTGTGTGGGAACCATCCCCACAGTGTTCTCTCACTTTTTTTAGTTAATGGTAATAATCTCTATCCCTCTTAGAAGTATTTTTATACCACACAAAAAAATTGGGTGGGGTATTATGTAATGCCGCTGTCCGTCCGGCCGGGCATGCAGGCGGCAGAGTGGTTTCCGGATGATAGCTCCGTTACCGTTTATTGGATTGCATTGAAACTTCATAGGGTGGTTGGACTTGGTCTTGGGAAGAAACCTATCGAAATCGACAATGATACGAAATCCAAGATGGCCGCCAGCCACCGGTGACCATCTTGAAAATTGGTTTCTGGATGATAACTCCGTTACCGTTTGTCGTATCGCATTGAAACTTCATAGGGTGGTTGGGCTTGGGAAGAAACCTATCGAAATCGACGATGATCCGAAATCCCAGATGGCCCCCAGCCACCAGCGGCCATCTTGAAAATTGGTTTCTGGATGATAACTCCATTACCGTTTGGCGGATCGCATTGAAACATCATAGGGTGGTTGGACTAGGTCTTGGGAAGAAACCTATCGAAATCGACGATGATCCAAAATCCAAGATGGCTGCAAGCCACCGGCGTCCATCTTGAAAATTGGTTTCCGAATGATAACTCCGGTACCGTTTATCGGATCGCTTTGAAACTTCATGGAGTGGTTAGACTAGGTCTGGGGAAGAAACCTATCAAAATTGGCAATGATTCAAAATCAAAGATGGCCGCCAGCCACCGGCGTCCATCTTGAAAATTGGTTTCCGGATGATAACTCAGTTACCGTTTCGGATCGCTTTGAAACTTCATGGAGTGGTTAGACTAGGTCTGGGGAATAAACCTATCGAAATTAACAATGATCCAAAATCCAAGATGGCCGCCAGCCACCGGTGGCCATCTTGTAAATTGGTTTCCGAATGATAACTCCGTTACCGTTTATCGCATCGCTTTGAAACTGCATTACTCCATTACCGTTTGTCGGATGGCGTTGAAACTTTATAGGGTGGTTGGACTAGGTCTGGAGAAGAAACTTATCGAAATTAGCGATGATCCGAACTCCAAGATGGCCGCCAGCCACGGGCTGCCATCTTGAAAGTTGGTTTCTGGATGATACCTCCGTTACCACTTATCGGATCACTTCATGTGGTCATTGGAATATGTCTGGTGAAGAAACTTATCAAAATTTACGATAATCCGAAATCCAATATGACGGCCAGTCAGCAGCGGCCATCTTGAAAATTGGTTTACGGACAATACCTCCTTGACCGTTTAACGGATTGTTTTGACACTTCATAAAGATGACTGGTCTGGGTCTGAGGAAGAAAAAAAATATTTTGTGATAGCTCTCATTCATTGGTTTGTCATCATGGCGGGGTATTATGCGCCGTTTGCGGAGCTCTTGTTATGCTCTGGATCTTGAATACAATTCATCCATACACCTGGATTTTGTTTTCCAGTCGGATTGCCTTCTTATTTTTAAAGATATAATGTAATAATCGGCCTTGCACTTTTAATTAACATGTTTTGTCCAACGCTGGTTTAGCTAAAGAAATTTTTTGTGATGGTCTTTATGGCCATTGGTCCTCTCCTGTTTATTTTGGTTTGAGTTTTACTAATTCATTTACTAAAATACTCAATGTGTTTGTCTTGTGGCGTTTCAGAAACCTGGTTGTTCCAACTGTGGTCGCTTCATTAAACCTATATTCGCCCCTCATCCATGCTTTACTCGCAGTTCTTGTGGGCCACTGTTAAACTGTGATGTATGTAAACAGTGTGGGGGGGGGGGGCAGCGATCTAATGTCTGACTTTTTGTCGCTGCAAGCCAAGGAGAAGGTGTCAGAGGATGAGAAGTGCTCAAAGAAGGAGCGGGAGAGTGTAAGTGTGCGTAAGAAGGGTAAGAGGAAGGCTTTATCCACCATGGATATGGAAGCCTTGCGTCTAGAGATGTTGGGAGAGATGAAAAAGACTATTACGGATTTGGCTCCAGAGATGCATCACGGTATGCTCCCTGGACCAAATCCTTCATTGTCTCCTGCTCTGGAGCAAATAATCCCCTCCTCTGAATCGGTCCTCTTTAGGGACTTACATTAGAGGGGGCAGTCCACTATGAGGAAACTGGCAGCAGGCTTGCCGCGCCGGTTCGTGGACAGGTGTCGCTGTAGCCTGGTTCCCAGGATTAGCCGCACCCTACAGGTACCAGTACCTCTTATGGTACGTTTCCTGGCCAGTCTGGGTTAGCATTTCTCACTGACCCGGAGTCTAATCTTTCTGGCCAGGAAGAAGAGGATTATTTGCTGGTTTGCCTTGGAAACTGATGAACGTGCATCTCTTGGGTGACATTTTCCATGGGTCTACTCACGCAGGAGTAGCATTCATGGTGCAGAAGGTAGCCCGAGTTTGGGCCGATGGCCAGTATTATCGCATACCTCGGCTTGACGATGGTATAGCTGGTTCTGGCCAGGGCCGTGGTGTAGCAAGTATTTATACCCTACGCAATGCCACGGCATCTGCGCCTGGTCAAGCTAGTTTTGGCATGCCTGTTCTGTCAGGCCCGCATGCTTTCACTGGCTTGCCAGGAGTATCGGTTCCTCCAGCCACGCAATCACCTGTGAATGTTCTTATCTAGAGGATGACGAAGGTCCGCACCTAGCTGAGCATTCACAGGTATCCACAGGGGAAGACTGTCTGACGCTTGTCATTGGCTAATCAATGCCAGGCCAGATCTTGCTGTGGAATAGCCGGCTAGCCAGGGGGACCAGTGCCCGTGGCAAGCAGGTAAGCCGGCTGCTACCACGATGCCATCTCTGCCGCTAGCAGAGCATATCGTGGATATGTTCTCAGTGGCAGAGACGTCCATTAAGGCGAATGGATGTCTCGCGAAACCCCTTCACGAGGTGGCAAAGCGATGCTGCATCATACCTGGCGAATACTAGAAGTACGATGTAGTGCCTAAGCCCAGTGCGGATGATCGCACTGCGCTAGACGAAGACACGCAGCCAGGCTCCCAGTCTGACATGGGAGCACTGTGCACGCTCGCTCGGCTAACACCGGTTTGCGCGATGTGGAGGAGAGTTCGAGGGCATCCATTACGGTGCTCGCACCCGTCTCCCAGGTGTTACAGGGGGTAGTACCGGCATCTGCATCATGCCAAGCAAGTCCGGTAACGGTCCAGAGGGCCATCCGGGATGGTATTAACCAGGCTCTGGATTGTTTAACCCGGTCAGTTACCAGGAGAGTCCGGACGCAGCGCACGTTTGCACTTGACAATCTGTGCCCATCCCAGGACCTGTACAATAGGCTTCTGCATGTACCTGTGACAGGTCCAGGTATCTTTTGGGGTGAGGGATGTAAGCACCCCCAAGAGACAGTCACCCTGGTGACTAACCAGAGGGCTCTGCACGAGCAATTTGAAGTGCTCCGCAGAATGGAATGCGTTCTCGGGTCGCCCCCTGCGCACCGTCCTCAGCAGGCACATGGTGGAGGTGGCCAAGTTAGAGGCTAGCCACCAGCACAGCACCGGCCTCGGCTGCGGCCAGAAGCGAGGGGGGGGGGGTCGCAGGCTCCTCCAGCGCAGCCAGGCAGGCGGCCGCGCGGTGCAGGCCATGGCGCACGAGGATCTGGTCGTGGTAAGCCTACCTGATGGGCCGGTTGCCATGGTAAGGACCATTCCAGTGCTTCTGGATCCAGAGACAGTGCCACTCTTGCATTGCTCATGTGCACCTCTCTCCCTAGGTGGACCAGTGGGGCTGTCTGGCCCACCACTGGCAAGAGTGGGAGCGGTTGACTCAGGACCGCTTAGTCTTACGATGGCTTTCAGTCGTGTATCATCCCGACTGGATAGTAGATCCACCATCGCAGCTGTCTCTGGTTCCAATCTGGACTCAAAATCCAAGCGATCCAGATCAATGGTTGTGGATAGAGGAGGAAATAAATTCCCTCATACAAAAAGGTGCAATTCAACCGGCACACAATTGTCTGGGCTTCTATTCAACCGTGTTCCTAGTGACAAAAAGCACTGGAGGGTGGAAGCCAATTCTCAACCTCAAGCCACTGAACAAGTTCATAGACACACCAAGTTTCAAAATGGAAACAGTGAAATCGGTGTTGGCAGGGTTGGAGAAAGGAATGTGGACGGCATCAATAGATTTGAAAGATGCATATTTCCACATTCCAATGACACATCCACAGGCTGATTTAAATAAGTATAAAACTGATAAATTAGCTGCAAAAATTTCTACGCCTCTTACTATCAGAAGTAGGAAAAGGAATGAAATATTGGTTGCTACAACAAGGTCATGTGATAGCTATCAGCCAATGAGGTTGTCATTGTGCTTAATGACCTGCTCAGTGGCTATGGGTATTTGATTAACCCTCTTATTGCCTCTATCTGAGATATAGTGTTCAAGCGAATTACTATGGATCTCATCATTAGAGAGAGTATGGAGAAGCCTTCAGTCACTCTGTAACCACAATACCCATCAGACATTGGCTGTAGAACTTTATCCTACTACGCTTCCCTTCAGATACGGAATGAGCTATAGTAATGCAAGGAGGTAGGTATATGTAATTAGTAAAACATAAGACCAGACCCTCCGTGTCATCTGGTCATTTCCCGCTTCTCAAGTGTTGCAGCAATAATGTTTAGCCCACGCTTTGTCATAGTTTTACAATCTGTAAATTGCGACTTTGCCTTCAAGATGGCAATCGCTGCTTTAAGGTCACCATCTTTGGAATGTAAGATATTTTCTGGAATACCATACCATCTCCAAAGAGAATGCTCACTGCGTTGATTTTGTCTGTTTTTTGCCACGACAATTCAATGTTTTATGATTGCATCCTAAATGTCTAAATGCCTATAAATCTGACAGGCCAAGGGCCTTACTACACAGAGCAAATTCATGAGGATGCGTTTTCCTGATCCTGATGTATGCGTTCCATTAAACCACGTGTTTATCTCAAGATTAAGAAAAAATCAATTTACTAGGTTCGATATTGATATTGATTTAACAATGAAAAACATATGAAGTTGCTTGCGTCACTGTTGTAAGACAGGAAATGTTATATTAATGACGTAAAGCCATTAAAAAGGCGTACATTTTGCGCACCAACCCTAAGTGGACTCACAGTAACCGATCTCCTTGTTGAACTAAGACGTATTTAATAAAACCTGAAGCATTGATGCTAGATGTTTCTCGCGTTCAATAGGCACAATCTCATAATTATTATTTGCACACACTTAGAAGAAGAAATGATCTAAAACTCACCAGCTGTCCTCGTCATTTTGGCCAAATTCCTACCAGATGTAATCTGTTTGGACGAGGACTCGTTTTCCGTGGGCGTGCGTCTATGCCCCGAGGACGTGATATGATTACCCTGTGTGTACTGAGTTCCGCATCAAAATTGTACACTATCTCTTGCTGCTTCCAATGTCTGTCCAGCCGGTCTTCGAATGCCTTTACTGTTGGAGCACTCACTACTGATTCAGGTCGGCTCTGCAATCCGTATACAGAAGCTGTTCTGTCTCAGGCTAGTCATTGCTCTTATCCTGAAGATCTTCAAGTGATGCCCCCTAGTTGTTGACTCCCTGAGAGGGATCTTTGGACCGACATCTCTATCATACATCCCCTGCAGCATCTTATAGCCCTCAATCATGTCGCCTCTCAGTCTATGGTAAGTTAATGTTGGTAGCCTCAGTTTCACCAGACGCTCTTCATAGCTAAGGTCCCTTAAATCTGGCATCAGCTTTGTGGCTCTACTTTGGACATTCTCCATGGTGACAATGTCTTTCTTACGCATTGAATGCCACACTGCATTCACATACTCGAGGTGAGGTCTGACCAGTGCCATGTACAGCCATAGGAAGTTTTCCATGTCTAGGTGCACGAATGTCCTCCGGATCAGCCCCAGAATTTTTGTTTCCTTATTGACCTCACTTATGTGATCCTCGAATGAGAGCTGGCCATCCACTGTGACACCTAGATCTGTCTCTTTGTTGATCTTAATCAGTCTCTGCTTGGGCCCTTCTTCACTGTCACCTCTCATAAAATAATCTCTCATCTCGTCTCCCTGACATCTACCAACTGTCATTACTTTACATTTCTCAAGGTGAAACCATAGCAACCACTTGTTGGACCAATCCTGTAGCTTAAACAGATCTTCTGGCAGCACGTTCTGGTCCTCCTCACTTTTGATCAGGCATGAGATCTTTGTATCATCAGCGTACATATAAGCTTCTGATGTCAGGGTCTCTGGGAGAGCATTTATGTACAAGACAAGGAGGACTGGTCTTAGCACACTGCCATGGGGAATCCCGCTGATAACCTTATTCCGTTTTGAAGTTGAGTTGTTGACACTATAACTCTGTGTTCTGTCTGATAAGAAAGCTTTGATCCATTGATGGGCTTTTCCTGTTATGCCATATAATGAGTTAGCTTACTGAGGCGCTGGTGAGGTACTGTATCAAACGCTTTCATAAAATCAAGGTATATAACATCTATATTGCTGCCTCCCTCTAGTTTTTGTGTCCATCCATCTAGCACCTTCAACAACTGTAGTGACATGGATCTGCCTGAAATGAAGCCAAAGTGCTTATCGCTGAACATGGAGTTACATTTCATGTGTTCAATGATGTGGTCTCTGATGATTGATTCCTCACCTTACACAATATGCAGGTTAAGCTCACTGGCCTATAGTTGCTTGCTGACTTCTGATTCCCTTTCTTAAAAATAGCAGTTATATTCACCGTCTTCCAATCCTTTGGTACATGTACCTTGCCTGTTCTGAGTGCTGTATTAAAAATTATTGCTAATGTGTTAGATATTACCGAATACATTTCTTTTAGGATTCTTGTATGTACTCCGTCAGGGCCTGGTGACAGCTTCTTCTTCACATGTTATTCTGCAATCTTATTATCAGCCAGGGCTGCGTCACCTTCTCGCCTCCTTTCTGGGCCGTCTTCTAACCATGGCTCCCTAGTGAACACACTGACAAAGAAGTCTGAAAGTACCTAAGCTTTCTCCTCATCTGATGCCGTTAATTCTTCTTCTTCACCTGCTTTAGGCTTAACTAGGTCCGATATTGCCTTTGTCGTCTTCAATTTACGGTTCACATATTTCCAAAACCGTTTGGGGTTTGTTCTGGCCTCACCTTTTCCATATCCTTCTGCAATTTTCTAGTCATGGACCTCACTTTGTTTCTCTGTTTAGTGTATTCTCTGTATTTCTCAGGGTCTCTCATCTCCATGTACCTCTGCCAACACTGCCGCTTCTTCCGCACTGCATCTGCCGTAGCTTTATTGAGTTTTGTGCCGCTCTTTTGCTTGGGTTAGTGGTGTCACAATGTTACTCGGTACATGTTTGTCCTCGGCATTACGTAGGGTTTTCAGAAAAATCTGCCATTGGGTCTCCACATCACTATCACCTTACTGTAATGCATGCTTCCAGTTAATGTCCAGCTCTCTGCTCATTTCTGCATAATTCCTTTTGTCTTAGAAATATTTCGTAAACGTCTTGTTGTAGCCGTTATCATAACAGTTGAAATTGAACGCTGCGATACAATGATCGCTGTTCCCCACTGGTGCCTCATTCTCCACATTTCTCACCATCTCTTCTTCATTTGTTAGAATCAGATCTAAGAGATGAGGCTCATCTGATCCCCGCCCTCTAGTAGGTTCAGTCTTCTTCTTTTCGATCGCTGGTATCACACTTGGAGAGTCGTTCTCAAGATGAAATCTGTGGTTTTCTGCAGTTCTTCCACAGGCCCATACAGCTTTTCAAGAAAAGAGGTTGACAAAGGCCAGATCTCTTCTCTCAGCAGCTGATACGTACTGCAACATTGAAGTATGTGCTCTGTGGTCTGTTCTGCTTCTCCACAAGGACAAGCGGGCGATGTCGTAAGGTGGAACCGCCTGTACATGTGTTGGTTTAGTCTGTTATGTCCAGTTCTGAGACGAAAAATGGTCACTTGCTCTGGCCTCGAGAGATGATGGTAGGCATCTTCTGATTGAGGTGTTCTATAGAGTGACTTGATGATAGTCTTCATCTCTGTATGCGTAACCATGTTTTCTGTCTGATTCTCTTCTGCACCCACCTTTGCCATCTTGTCTGCTTCCTCATTTCCTTGGACTCCACAGTGTGAGGGGATCCACTGCAATGCTATCCGAAAGCATTTGATGGTTTGTAGTGCTTCTTCAAGTTGTGGCAGCTTACCTTTGGTGATAGCCTCAAGGACGGAGCGGGCATCAGATAAAAAGACAATCTGTGCAATAGGGTATGCTGTTCTGCTGATGGTATTAGCTGCATGGACCAGTGCTTCGACTTCAGCTCTGTAATTTGTGCAGTGTTTGCCTGTCGGTATTGCAGCTGACTCATGTTGTCCGTTTGGATACTGTATGTGCAGTCCGGCACCTCCGCTCCTAATTGCATCTTTGGCTGATCCATCTGTGTAGATCCTTATCCATGTCTCCTGAGGGTACATTTCTTCCAGCATGGCTAGGGTCAGGGCCTTCTTGCTCACATCACTGTGTTCATCTTTGGTTGTGGGATGAGGTACTGTGGTGCGAATAGCTATGCTCTCTAGTTTGTTTTCTCAGGGTGGAGGATCAAGGGTGTGGTTTGGGTCTTCTATTTGTGCTGGAAACATTTCTTGGTGTTTCCTTTGAAGTGCTTTTGTCTCTTTCACAAAACTTGATCTTTTAAGTCTTCCTGATGACAGCTGTGCTTGCCTGATCTTCATCGGGTGGTTGTTGAACGATTTGAACTTTGCAGCTTGGATCAGTGCTTTGCATTCCCTTCCTTTACTAAGTGGGGGGATGCCTGCTGTCTGCTCCATTTTTTCTATTGGTGTTGAACCCATTCCACGAGTGATGATGCGCAGTGCCTGGTTTTGTACTCTGTCGAGGTTCTGTTGATGAGATTTAGCTGCTGTCATCCATGAGCTGGATCCATACTCAAGGTGTGGTCGTATGACACCTAGGTAGATGGTCTTGAGGATCCTTTCATTGGCACCCCACTTTGTTCCTGCCAGCTTCCTCATGATGTTTAGCTTTCTTCTGGCCTTTGCCTCTGCATTCTGGATGTGCTCCTTCCATGTTAATCTTCTGTCATAGGTGACTCCCAGGTAGTATGTCTGCTGGTCCTCGTACTCGAGTGGAGTACCGCCCAGTGTCAGATTGCCAACCTTGGTTTTGGTGGACAGTGAGAATAGCATGGCTGATGATTTTTCTTTGTTGATGGTAATACACCAGCGATTGGCCCAAGCTGTAATTCTGTCCAAGGCGAGCTGCATTCTGTACGTGGCAGTCGTTGTGTACTCCTCGGTGCACCAGAGTACGAGGTCATCTGCATAGATGGCTGCTTGGATCCCATTGGGCAGCTCTGCTACAATATCATTAATGAAGAGTATGAACAGAGTTGGTGATAATACTCCGCCTTGTGGTACTCCTTGTCTCAGCAATACATTCTGTCCAGATTGTCCATCCACCAGCACCCTAGCTCTGCGATTGTGTAGGTATGACTTGGTTCATCAGAACATGTTGCCACCGACGCCTGTGCGCCGGAGCTTCACGAAGAGGCCATCCTTCCACACCTTGTCAAATGCGTTCTGCAGATCAATAAAGGCAGCTAGCATCACCTTCTTGGCTTGAAAAGTGTCCTCTATGACCTGTGCAAGATGTGTTGTTTGATCTTCTGTGCTCCTGTATCTTCTGAAGCCAGCCTGCTCTGAAACTATAGTGCTCTCCGACTCCAGGTACCACTGCAACCGCTGGTTGACGATGCGCTCCATGGTCTTGCATATGCAGCTTGTAAGACTGATAGGACGGTAGCTCAGCACTTTCGTCTTGTTCTTCCTTTTTTTCAGAATAGGAGTCATTCTGGCTTCCTTCCAGCACTGAGGAACCTCTCCATTGGTCCAACTGAGATTAAAGATATCTAGCAACTTGCGGAGAGATGCATTACCAAGATGTTGGATCATTTCATTCGTAATGCCATCTGGCCCGGGAGATTTCTTCTTCTTGAATTGGCGGATAGACTTCTTCAGTTCTGCTAAACTAATGTCAACTTTCATTGCATTGTGAGTGTTGGTGTCTGTTCTTTCCTTTTGCTCTTTTCTAACCTCTTTTTGATGCATTCGTGGTATAGAAATGTTGCTTTCTTTTGCATATGCCTTCGCAAAGGCATCTGCAGCCTTCTTTCCTGACAGTGTTTGTCCATCTTCTTCAAGAGTAATCTTCTCTCCCCCGACACCCTCATCATTCAGTGCTTTAGTCAGTCTCCATAGCTTTGTTGTGTCTCTCTCTAAATTAAACCCTGCCATCTTTGGCCTCCAGCTTGGTCTTTAGATACCTGGCTTTAGTTTGTTGTAGTGTGAAGTGGTTTTCATGACAGGGATTACCCTCTGCATCTTCTCTGGTCTTGTCTAGTTTATCATGTGCTGCTTGCAGTTCTGTTGTCCAGTAGGGGCGGTAGTTTTTCCTGAACCCTCAAGGAATCGCTTCGTTGGCAGCCTTGAGGATACTTGAATTAAATTCCTTGACTGCATTGTTGATGTTTCTCCCTTCTACTGCTATATTTTGGGTACGCTCATTGGAACGAATGCCGAACAGACGCCAATTTGCCTTTTTGTAGTTCCACCTTGGATGTTGAGGTGAACTTGTTGAAATACTTCCAGAAAGAGAGAGGACTGGGCGGTGGTCGCTTCCTCCTATCTGTGATCCGACCACTCTACTGAGGTTTCTGTGAATGTCTTCAGTACAAAATGCCAAGTCCGGCATTGTTGTCGAGTGCCACCGGCGCGAGTAGAAGGTAGGATGATCTGTGGGATCGTTGACAAGTAAAAGGTGCTTTTCATCTTGCCATGCTTCAATGTCTTCTCCTCGTTTATCAAGTGTTCTGTACCCCAAGCTCTGAGACTGGCTATTAAAGTCTCCCACAATGAGGAAGTGGCAGTCCGGGACCTGGATTGTGTCAAGTGAAGGATTCTTGTCATTAGGGCAGTAATAATTGACAATGTCAATCACAGAGTTGCTGGTTGTTACCTTGATCTTGATATATTCTGCCTCTTCCATAAAGATTTTGATCTGGCTGGCGTTCACGCTGTTTCGGACCACGGTGATCACCCCGTCTTTCTTTCTTCCTCTTCGATCACACTGGAAAATCTGGTAACCTCTGATCTTAAATGGTTTTCCTTCTTGCAGGTGTGTCTCTTGGATGCAGCAGATATCAATGTTGTTTTCGTACAGGAACTGTTCGAGCTCTGATATTTTGTTGGTAACCCCTTCTGCGTTCCAGTGCATGATGTTGATACTGGGGATCTCTTTGGGTTTGGTCTTCTCTTTCGGTTGGCCAGTAGCTCTCCATCCTCGTCTCCTGGCTCCACAAGACGAGTTGATGGGACCTCCAGTAGCTGAGGGTGGGCTCCTTTGAGGCGTGGAGCCCGGCGCTGCACCTGCCTGGCGCATCCTCACAGGGCAAGCACCATTTCGTTTGATTCGATCTCCAAGTGTCATTCATTTGCGTTGTGCATAATGCTCTGGTTAGCCCCTCCAAATGTCTGGATTGACACTCAGTGGGTTACACCCCTGCGCCACGTTGAGGCCGAGCATATAGTCTTAAACAGGGGCTAGGTTCAGTCACATGCTGGAAAAGGTAATTATTGCTCAATGTCTCTATAAACTTGTACTCCCTATTTTCTGTTCCCTCTCCCGGTGTCATCCATGTAGTCCAATCTATGCCTGATTTTCTGTTCCCTCTCCCGGTATCATCCATGTAGACCAATGTATGGCTGGGTAGTTGAAGTCTCCAAAATAAAGCACAGGGGAATGGTTGCTGCTCGCTGCTTCCCTGATCAAATGTCTCATTTGTAGGTCATCATCCTTATTTCTTCCTGGGCTTCTGTACACACATCCGATCAATACTTCTTCATGCTCTAAGCTTAACGCTAACCCACACTGACTCCTCAAATACTGTGTTGAACAATGTGTACCTGGCTTCAAGGCCCTGTCTGACGTACATTACTATACCTCTGCCCCTTCCAGTATCTAAGTTTGTGGTGTAAATTTCATACTCATCTATTTTGACATCTGCTTCTGTCACAACAAATCTTGCTGTCTTAGGTTTCGCTTCTGCTATAGCAATAACATCTGGTTGTGCGGAGGCGTGCTGCACACGGAACTGTAATTCAGTCATTTTATTAGATAATGTTTCAGCATTTCATCATCATCATCTGTGTTGATTTCCGGAGGCCGTAGATGGCCTGTTTCTTAGGACTTCTTAGGATATTTGCGAGGACTCAGGCTGCTGTTAAAAGACACAATTGTCAAATATTGGCCGATTTTACAGGGCATTGAGCGCTGCAGACTGGCCTTCCCAGACACACCATTGTTTGGTTTCAAAAAGAACAAAACAATAAAACATAGTCAGGGTGAAATTACCAGATCCAGACCACAACAACACAGATATCCACCGCAACCCCCTCCTCCCATGTGAAACCAAGAATTGCAACATCTGTAAAAATATGGTTACGTCAAGATATTTCTCCGGTACGCACACAGGCCTCTCCTACAGAGCCAAAATCAATGGAAACTGCAGAACACGCAATGTAATTTAGCTCCTGAGATGTAATTATTGTGGCAAACAATATGTAGGAGAAACCCTGAGACCTTTCAAGATAGGATCCAAGAGCACCATCACAAACCTTTACAAAGATGAAAGATACGACACACCAGTATCACGCCATTTCAATAGACACGGGCATCACAGAAATGACATGCAATACAGGATCATACAAGTTCTATCATCGGATCCGACAGATCCAAACTCAACAGTTTGGAGGAGGCAAAAGGAATGTCACTGGATCCACCAACTCCACATTATGGAACCGATAGGAATAAATTTAGCAGTGTAGGAACTCTTCTTGAATGTCTCAGGCACCCCCCTGATACATTCCACGTAGTTATTACCATTCATTCACCACGCGAGTTCCTACATATTCATCACACACCCCTAATAAAAAACCCTAACCCTCTCCTTTATTAACCCCCCCCCCCCTCCATTCCCCCATCCCTTCCATTTCATCTTCTTACTGAGCATACACACATTCCTATGATGCCACCATGGCGTCACACTATAGTACGCATGTTCCAATGACGTCATAATAAAACAACGTCATCCAATGACAACAAAATTTCCACAACAACAATCAAGCAGTTTCTCTGTCAAAATGTATCAGTGCAAAACCTATTCTGCACTTTATAAAAACAAATCATCGCTATATAGGTACACGAAGACACGCCATAACAACGGGTTACCACAATGGCGCTGTGACAAGTGCAACCAGGCCTTCCTAAGGACACGGTATGCAAAAAAGCACCTAGTGAGAGGACACAATCTGACAGAAGAAGAAGCAAACAAACATGAAAAAGCCCTACAAGATCATAGAAGGAGTCAGGATCCTGTTACCGCCGACCGACTACAAGAAGCAGAAAAACGCTGCGATACCATCACTCCTACCGCCACAGGTACAATGAAGGATAGGGGGGACCATCCACTCCATCGGATACCCATATCCTAAGGGATACAAAATGCCAATGAACAACACACCGAGCAGAACTCCAGAAAGAGCAGCACCTCCAGAACTTTCTCAGCAAATAACTAATTATTTTACGACCTTATTTGGCAGTAGCAGTGATACTGACCTTCATACATCAAAATTCTTTAACCTATGTTCAGAACCAGGCACCAATACAATAGATTGTGACACAAGTCCTGGAATAAATACTAACATTACTACAATATTAGGAAACACTACCAGCAAAACCACAAGTGAACTAAGACTGGAACTTTTCGGACAATATTCGCCAATCTCCGACAGCTCGGATGAAGAAATAACAATCCCGTCTCCAGTCAACACTCAGGTCTCCATTCACCAATCCAAGGTGGCTACAGCAAGCAAAATGTTCTCAGACATCTCCATCCTTGAGGCTATTGAATCTAACAACGTGGTAAAAACTTCACTGGGGGGCCACCAAGGAGCTCCAGCTCTTCAACACAGACTGTCTCCAGCGTTATGTAGTATTTAAATTGGAGGACGCCAAGAACCCTTCCAGGGCTTTGAAAAAGATAATGAGATAAAGATAACGTTACGGAAGATTACTAAAACTTTCTTTATCTATATTATTAGTTTGTTACTCACCTGTGGTAGTCTTTTACCATCTTTCACCCCATTCTTTTCACTGACTGCTCATCTTCAATACAGATTATCGTATCCTCTCACTTCTTGTCACCATCACCGCCCATAAAAACACGTTTTGGGTACAAGAGAAACTCCTTCCATAAAATATCCCCACCAACCTGGAGAAATAAAGGGACATGGACCCTCCTACATGCCTCTGAAGAGTCTTACAGTTGGACGAAACACTATAAGTCTGAATCAAAGTTCAGGTCAGTCTGATCTTACTTTACAAAAACACACCAAACACCCCCACCCTTCCTAACATACCCCACCACCAACTCAATCTCCCCACCTCAAACCAATGCCCATCCCATTTCCAAAAACGCACACCCCAACCGCTCTCCCTCCCCCCTCTCCCCTTCCTTTTCTCCTCTTCCCGCCCAGTACCATCAACCATGAGTACACACTACCACCAAAAATAAAGTTACGCCAAGTACCTACAGTACCGCCCCTTTTTTGGTACCACCAAAATATTTCAGAAATTACCGGCACCTCCGGCACAAAACTGCCAAACATCGCCAGGTACCGCCAACAAATACTGCCAGGTACCGCCACACCGCCACCCCAAATACCGCCAGTACCAACCACAATCCCATACCGCCAGCCAATATGTACCGCCCAACACACCCTGTCACGTGACCACTGGCCACCAAAAATGCCCATATATGGTATACCACATGACTACATCCGGGCACCCCACCAAAAAGTATAAAAGGAACAAACACAGCTCAGATCATTCAGACTTTTGGATCTAACATAGACAGACCAAGCGTCAGGCATTTATTCAGTACTAAGATATTTTGTTATTATCATATATATATATATATATATATATATATATATAGTTTGTCAATTTCCAATATATTTTCAGATATCAGGATGAAGTTGAGACTAAGGTTTATTAAGCAAGGCGAGCATGTTGCAGCTGCAAGAACAATATGTGTTGATGTTGTGAGTGACTGTACTATAGAGGACATTAAGCACCAGCATAGCCTCACGTAGGTACATTAATGGGGCTAAAATGTCCAACTTGCACAGACTCGCCTCTCTCTCTCTCTCTCTCTCACTCTCTCTCTCTCTCTCTCTCTCTCTCTCCGCCCTCCCTCCCCCCCCCCCCCTCCTCCGTCCCTCTCCCCCTCCCCCACCCACCCACCCACCACACACACCCTCCACTCTCTCTCTTTTTCTCTCACGCTCACGACCTCCATACCTCTCACTCCCTCCCTCCTCTCTCCCTCCCTCTCATCTCTCTCTTCCCTCCCTCCCTCTCACTCTCCCCCTCCTCCCTCTAATCTCCCTCTCCTAGTCCAGGAGCTAAAGCTAGGTCAGAATCGTGACGTAGCACACCCAGTATTCGGAAGGTCTGACACTTGCTGTGGCTTGGGGGACATGTCCCACACATTTTAAGCCCTGTTGTACAAACAAATTGTGGTAGCACTAATTAGTTATCCTGATTTCTTTGCATAGGGGGTCTAGGCTTTGGCTGTATCCACAGTGCACAACGATATAAGCATGATCGTGTCATAACTCAAAGTAATATCGTATTAGATTCACCATATATGATATTTAGACGGATATCGACCTAACATATACACCTGTGCAAAAGTTAAGCACCACCCTATTTTTACGCACATGCGAGGGTATATTCATGTGCTATGAAGAAAGCAATAGCATAAACATTTATGTACCCATCCATCTTAGTGCAAGAGGTAATAATGCAACTAGAGGAATGCTGATTATGATGGTGGGGAAACACTGTATGTTTTTGTTTGAACTTGAAAACGAGGCCTGAATATGGTTACGTTGACACAACTGACAACTATTGCCCTACAGTTGACACACGTGGCTAGATTGTCATTAATGGTGTCTGAAAACGAAGTTTAACATCTGTGCACGAGTTTGAGACTGTCATTATTAATACCGGGTATATCCACCTTGTGCCTGGATGACGGCCTGGACACGACGTCTCATGCTGGTCACCAACCGACTGATACGCCATTGTGGTATTCGTTGCCATTCAAGATGGAGTGCGTCTGTTAATTCCTGTAGGTTCTGCGCAGGAGGATCCCTCCTTCTCACCATGTTTCCCAGAATGTCCCAGATATGCTCAATAGGGTTCATGTCAGGGCTCCTTGCTGGCCATGGTAGGGTTTCGATGGCATTCTGGCGGAGGTATTCATGCACAGCTCTAGCACGATGTGGTCGTGCGTTGTCATCCATGAATATAGGGTGGGTTCCAGGTGCATGATTTACAAAATGAGGGACCACAACTCTATCCAGTATGGAATCTTGATATCTTTGTCCATTTAGTGTTCCAGGTACAGTCAACAGATCCAGCTTACAATCAAATGAGATGCACCCCCATATCATAACGGAACCTCCACCAAATGGAACTTCTTCCATGATGTTACGTTGGTCGTACACCGTGCGTCTGGACCTTCATACACGAGTTCGACCATCTGTGGCATGAAGCAGGAACCGACTTTCATCGGACCAGTGTACCTGTCTCCAGGATCTCATGTTCCAGTGTCTTCTTTCGTTGCACCACCTCAGACGCTCCTCTTTGTGGTGTGCAGTGAGGAGAGGACGTCTGACAGGTCTCCTAGCTTTCATGCCAGCAGCATACAGTCTCCTTTTGACGGTAGACATTGACACTCTATTGCGCGTTTCCCATTGCTGGCTGAGCACTCTGCTGTTGGTGAATGGAGATCTCCTAACAAGGCGTACTAGGGCTCGATCATCACGGGCAGTAGTCTTCTTCGGTCTTCCAGATCTAGGCCTGTCCTTCACCTCGTTAGTTTGCCCATGTTTTGCAATCAAACGACTGATTACAGTATGGTTAATGTTCAGCTGTCTGCCAATCTCTCTGCATGACATACCAGTGGTATGCATGCCTATGATTTGCCATTTCACACGATCACTTAACCTTCGTCTTGCCATAGCGGTTCACAATCAAGAGCTAATTCTCTCTGTACAAATAAAAAACAATCATGAACACAAAATTCCTAATCTTGTCGCCTAAATCTGTATGTAATGTTCTACACCTCAAACTGGACTTTTACATAACTGAACACGTGTGCTGTTTCCCGCCACGCACGGACATCAAGCGGCGTGAAGTCATGCATGCATGTGCATTTCGTACTTGAAATTATGTCAGCTAACGCGGGGACAAAAAGTATGGCAGCCTAGTTGTACCATCATGTTTCTACGTTCTATTGTTTTTGCTGGCGCTTAACTTTTGCACAGGTGTATATATCCAACATACATTTTGCATGCATATACCAAAGGCGAGGGTGAAATGTGAAGGTTATATTTTATGTATGTATACTAACTCCATCATAGAATCCGTATATCCAGCTGTACCACTGTTGACAAAGCACCCAGGTTGGAAAGATGTTTGATGACTCTGGCTTAGAAGATCTCCTCATAGAGGCCAACACATATGGTAGCAGCACGGCTGCTGCTCTACTTAAAGGGAAGTCATATAATCGAGGAGTGAGGGCTCACAAATTGGTTCTGGAAGCGCTGCTGCGATTACAATGGCAGTCTTTTTCCAAATGGGTTCAACAAACAACATGAAGACCACATTATTCCAACAGATTTGGAGAGTCTGGATGAGAAAATTAAGATGTGCCGAAGCAGCATTGACGACTTAGACGCGCTGCAAGAAAATTTCAAAGAGGTGTGTATGTACGTGAATAAATTGCAACAGCTGTTCAAATCCTTTAAAGTTGAGTCAAGCTCGAAATCACACCTGTTCGCATTTTGGAACTCATATATTCATATGGTAGAGCTGCTGCTTGGATTCATAAGAGCTGAGAGAACTGGAGATTGGCAGGCACACCTATCTGCTACTGCTGCTATGGCGCCATATTTCTACAGCATGGACAGGACCAATTATGCAAGATGGCTGCCAATATATCTTGTGGACATGAAGATGCTTCCAAGTACACATCCCCATGTACATGAACAATTCTTGAATGGAAATCATTCCGTAAGTCGCTCACACCATCCATTCAATCAAGTGTGGACAGATATGGCCTTAGAGTAATCGATTAATTTGGATTCCAAAAAGCGAGGTGGTATTATTGGAATAACACAAAAGCCAGGAGCTCTGGAGAGGTGGTTTTTAACTAGCCACGAGAGGGCAGCCATAACAACGGTCACAAAGCAAATGTGTGGGTTACAAGATAGTCACATGTTTGGAGTACATAAGGAAATGGGGACTAATCGAATGAACAGGGATGAAACCGATGTGCAGAAGATACTTTCGATGTTCTCATCAGATATAATGACCAATCCCTTTAATATTGCGGAAAACGACGACAGCGAGTGTCTTCCGCTTGTAAACATTGCAACTGGCGTGGTATTGCCTAGTGAAATCGCCAAGAGACTTGTTTCCGCCTGTGACATTGGTAAGAAGATTATGGACAATTTTGTTCAGGAGCGGCTGGACACTAACACGAGAAGCTTTTGGGACACGTTGCCACACTTAAAACTTAAAACATTTGCCAGCCTAGCACAGATGAAAAAACTCAAAACAAATGATGAAAAAATTCACAATGTGAGATCTGACCGCGAACTATTTGGTCGATTAATTATTGCCGCAAGGTCCAGAGATGTTGATTTAAAACTAGTGATGACGTATGAACTGTCTGCTGTTCCACTATCATTGTCACATACGGATGGGACTCTAAGAAAGAATGTGAAAAGTGTTTTGTTAAGTGAACTAGAAAAGGAAGTAAATGTTGATGGACGGCTTCCACCTGTTGACAAGACAGGCGCAACAGCTTATGTAGTAGATGGCATGGCAATTGTGCAAATGGTTAAAACTGGAGGTACGTCTACATTTGGAGAATTGGCTGATAAATACTGGCACATCTTTACAGTTCCACTGAATCAAGAAGACTGCAACAGAGTAGATATAGTTTTTGACAGATATGATAGACTGGAATCTCTCAAAGCGGAAGAGCGGCTAAAACGTGGGTCATCAACTGCATTGGAAGTAAAGATTGCTGGAGAAAATACTCCCGTTCCAAAGCAATGGGCCAAGTACATCAGCAATCCAAGCAACAAAAGTAACCTGGTTGCATTTCTCAGCAAGCGGTGGCGTGATACTGGTCCAAATATGCTATCTGCCGACAATTGCGTCATTCTTGCTGGTGGCTTTAACGATGGAATGGATGTTGTTGTCATTTCAGCGAACAATTCGTCGTATTTGGAAGAACTTCGATCAGATCACGAGGAAGCAGATACGTGTATGATGTTGCACGCGCTACATGCTTCAAAAGACCACATGCGTGTTGTTATACAGTCTCCTGATACAGATGTGGCAGTACTTAGTATATATACGTATCGTTCGCTTCACTGTTCTGAACTATGGTTCCGTACGGGCACAAAGGACAAATTGCGATACATACCAATACATACAGTTGCTCAAGTACTGGGCCCAGCTATCTGTCTGTCTTTGCCTGGGTTTCATTCTCTTACAGGTTGTGATAGCACTAGTGCATTATTTGGAGTCGCTAAGAGAAGATCATTCAATCTCTTAAAGTCATCTGAATGTCATCAGCTTAGCTTAGCCCAACTCGGCGAACATGTTGACTTATCACCGAATACTGCAATTCTATGTGAGAAATTTGTCTGTGAGTTGTATACCACCAGGGATGTGGGAAAGACAGCTGATGAAACCCATTATTGGCTCTTTTGTCAAAAGAGACAAAGAAATGAAAATCTTCCACCTACATCGAATAGTCTAAAGCATCACACCGAAAGGGCCAATTTTCAAGCTCTTGTTTGGAGACGTTCATTGCAAGCTGTTCAGAATCTTCCATCTCCAAATGGACATGGCTGGAGTATAGTGGATGGTCTACTCAAGCCTGTTCTAATGTCAAAGGATCCTGCTCCATTTGGATTAATTGAACTCACATCATGTAGATGTCAAAAGTCTGCCTGCAAAAGAACAGATCTCTGTCAATGCAAGGCTAACAATCTACTCTGCACTGAAGCATGCCTTTGTATGGGAGGTGAAATGTGTGACAATGTTCAGCATACAATTGTCGAAGATGACTCTGACATGGATGAGTAACATTCTCTCATTTGCTCACGTGATAAATATGTCCTGCCAGCTTGTGTAGACATGCACTGCATGTCAGTTAAAAGTTTAATTATGAAAAATGTAGAAAACATGGGCATTGTTGTAGCTAAGGTATTGCTAGTCACAAGAAGACCTAAGTGCCCCAATATGTACAAAGCAACATATGGGTGTCTTAAACGAGGTTGATTATGTATAAATCTGCGATATACGATCACTCCTTTCCATTTTGGTTAAGATTGTATTGATATAACATGCGCTTAAGTTTGTGAAAAATTTACCATTGTGAAAATTGTCTGAAAACTACATTCAACACCTATTGTAAATGGGCTTCTCACGGGTTAGTGATACCACAATTTTCTTGTACAACACGGCTCAGAATATACCCAAGACATCGGTCTAGCATAATATAGAGACAAACCTTCTGAATACTGGGTGTGCTACGAAACCATTCTTCTAGACCCCTTTTGAAAATTGGCTCCCGGACTATCCTCCCTCCCTCTCACTCTCCCCTCCTCTGTCTCTCCCTCCCCCTCCCTCTCGCTCTCGCGGTCTTTTCTCAGACCACCTTATGTCGAGCCCACAAACTAGTGATTCTTTCAACCTTTAGCGGTCGCGATTGAGCATGAAATTCCATATTGTCTTAAGTAGAAAGTAGATAATGTACATAATTTATCTTAAGTAAGTAATGTACATAATTTGTCTTAAGTAGGCAATGTACATTGTCCTAAGTAGATAATGTTGTAACTTGCTGGACAAAAGGCTACCACGTACCAGTGGAATTATGAAGGCGTGTTTGATTGACAGGTCATTGATTGTGATATAAGTTGGCTGAATGCATTGTTCTTAATCATTGAGCTTGTTTGTATAGTCTATCTTTGTGGTTATTGTTTGTATAGTCTATCTTTGTGGTTATTGTTTGTATAGTCTATCTTTGTGGTTATTGTTTGTATAGTCTAAGTCTATCTTTGTGGTTATTATTTGTATAGTCTAACTTTGTGGTTATTGTTTGTATAGTCTATCTTTGTGGTTATTGTTTGTATAGTCTATCTTTGTGGTTATTGTTTGTATAGCCTATCTTTGTGGTTATTGTTTGTATAGTCTATCTTTGTGGTTATTGTTTGTATAGTCTATCTTTGTGGTTATTGTTTGTATAGTCTATCTTTGTGGTTATTGTTTGTATAGTCTATCTTTGTGGTTATTGTTTGTATAGCCTATCTTTGTGGTTATTGTTTGTATAGTCTATCTTTGTGGTTATTTTCAGTGCTGAGCATGGAATAAGTTTGAATGGGCATGATGCGTTGGATGAGGAGAAAAGCCTGGCTGAACTCGGGATTGTGTCAGGTGACCTGCTATATGTGACATCATCAATCGATCATGTAGTAGGCCATGGTCCTGTAGCAGTGGGTATTTGTCTGGAATCTAATATAGAACCATCATCTCAGATACCCGCATCATCAGCATCAGTCTCATCACTTGAAGGTCTGTGTGCTGCTAACGCGCACACAATAGCAAGTGACTCTCCTAGCTGTGCTAAGAAGCCTCACAAGGCAGGTATAAACTCGGCAGAGGGTGACGATGTGACGGCTACCAGTGGTCCTGGTGCTAGCATGGAGTGTGATACGGATGCACATGAAGAAGATTATGAGCACAGAGCTGAGATATTGCAGAGGGAACTGGAGAGTGAGTGTCGTCCAGTCGATGGATGTGAGATTAACAGGTTAGCTCCACCATTAATCTCCTAACAAATCATGTGTATCATTTTCTTGTATACACTAAGACGTGATCTCATAAGTGCATGTGTCAAGCCTAGAGTCAAATAGTCTTTTGTTGTAGTTGAAATAATTTAAATTTATTTTTCACATATTTGAAGGTATTTGTATATGATTAGGCTTGTGCATATCATTAGGCTTGTTCATATCATTAGGCTTGTACATATCATTAGGCGTGTGCATATCATTAGGCGTGTGCATATCATTAGGCTTGTGCGATTATTCCTTTGAGTGATCACGATTGATTAATTTAGAATAATCCTCATTACTGATTTAATCAGGCTGGGTACAAATTACCCAGACATAACAACAAAAACATATCAATGATGAAAGCTGCAATGGTGTTTAGAGAAGTACATTTGCAGACCAAGAGAAGACTATTTTTGAAAATGTATCACTGAAATGGCTGGTTCGATTCTCGAGCCAGTTATTCCAGTGGTGTATTTTCAAAAATAATCTCTTGTTCTTCAAACAGACATACATTCACTGAGCAAAATGTCAATTTTCATGACGGATCTCATTAAAAAGTAATTAAAAGTTTGGAAGTGAAATATTTTATGTAGTAGAAATTATAATTGCGATTTTCGATTTAATCACATAATCGTGCAAATCTACATATGAGTGTTAATGTTAATGTTTTACAGATACTTGCGTGAGCCACACGTGTGCAGTGAGTCTACTGATAGCGAGATTCCACACAGATTGATGTGGATTCTCCGTGGTGAGCGTGTACAGACTAGTGCTGAAATACTGTGTATCGCTGTACATGTCATGATGCTGGAGTGTGGATTCTCACAACATAACCAGGTAGTAATAACCAGCTAGTAATAACGTGGTGGTAATAACCAGTTACCGTAGTAATAACCAGCTAGTAATAACCAGCTTTTTAATAACCAGCTAGTAATAACCAGCTAGTAATAACCTGGTAGTAATAACCTGGTAGTAATAATCAGCTAGTAATAACCTGGTAGTAATAACCTGGTAGTAATAACCAGCTAGTACATGTAATAACCTGGTACATGTAGTAATAACCAGCTAGTAATAACCTGGTAGTAATAACCAGCTAGTAATAACCAGCTAGTACATATAATAACCAGCTAGTAATAACCAGCTAGTAATAACCAGCTAGTACATGTAATAACCAGCTAGTAATAACCAGCTAGTAATAACCTGGTAGTAATAACCATCTAGAAATAACCAGCTAGTAATAACCATCTAGTAATAACCTGGTAGTAATAACCAGCTAGTAATAACCAGCTAGTACATGTAATAACCTGGTACATGTAGTAATAACCAGCTAGTAATAACCGGCTAGTAATAACCGTGTAGTAATAACCTGGAGTAATAACCTGGAGTAATAACCTGGTAGTAATAAGCAGCTAGTAATAAGCAGCTAGTAACAACCTGGTAGTAATAACCTGGTAGTAATAAGCAGCTAGTAATACAGACAGACATTTCTGTACAACTCAGAAATAAGCTAAAATGTTTCCAAAATAAAAATAGAAATATCTTAGTAAGAAATGTTTGGTTGTAATTATGTTCTAAATATTCAACAGTACGTTTGATTTTCTCTTGGCAACATTTGAGTGATTTCTGAGATGTACTGTATGCCCCGCCCATTTCTAACTAAGCTCCGCCCACTTTTGCACATGTTGGAATTGATTTGAAACTTTCAAATCAAAATTCCAAGACTAAATTTCAAGGCAACTGTACAGCTCCCAGTCAAATTACTTTCATTACATTAATGTTCATTAAATTGTAAGTAGATGATCAAAGCCATACAAGTCATACTCTAATAACAGAGCTTGATCTGTGCGCACGCACGCACGCACGCACACACACACGCACACACACACACACACACACACCTTGCGTCATTATCATTGTGACATCAGCTAAATAGTGACGTAAATGATTATGACATCATACTTGAGTAACAGATAGAATCCCTATCTCTTGTCCACCCCGTCACTCTGCCTGCAGGGAATAATAGTGCTATGTGTTTCAACCTATTACCTGACCTGTTCTATCGTACCTCCTCCAACTTTGTATGTGCATTTGACTTGATTTTACCACAGACTCCTGAAGGGAGGAATCCAGTTTTAGCTATGCCCCACCCCTCTCTAGCTAAGCTCCACCCATGTTTTTCTTGTGTTGGGATCAATGGATCCTTGCACTCCTTGAATCTCAATTTCCAGAAAACTATAAAAGTAAGCTGTTGAATAATTTGGAAGTAATTTGATTGGTGCAGTTGCAGCCTGTGGCAAATTATTTTCAAAGTATTGAACAGAACGTTTATTAAATAGTAAAGACATACAATTCGTATAACGTGAGAGACTATTAAGCGTTTATGGCAGACTTAATTATTCATTCATGACAATTGATTATGACGTCAGCCTACACGTGATGTAATTGATTATGATGTCATATGATTGATCGATAGACTGGATTCGTCATTATGCCCGGAATCTTAATTTCAAGGGAACAATAATAATTATAATATCAGTGAATTTTTATCAGTAGAAACAGAACTTTAAGATGAGCCCTTATAATGTCAGTGAAGCTTTATCAGTGGAAACAAAGCTTTAAGATGAGCCCTCGTAATATCAGTGAACCGTTATCAGTAGAAACAGAGCTTTAAGATGAGCCCTCGTAATATCAGTGAACCGTTATCAGTAGAAACAGAGCTTTAAGATGAGCCCTCGTAATATCAGTGAACCGTTATCAGTAGAAACAGAGCTTTAAGATGAGCCCTCGTAATATCAGTGAACCGTTATCAGTAGAAACAGAGCTTTAAGATGAGCCCTCATAATATCAGTAAACCGTTATCAGTAGAAACAGCTTTAAGATGAGCCCTTAAAATCAGTGAACCTTTATCAGTAGAAACAGAGCTTTAAGATGAACCCTCATAACATCAGTGAACCTTTGTCAGTGGAAACAGGGCTTTAGATGGGCCCTCATAATGCACCCAGCTAACATTAACATTGCCAGAAAAATTGAAATTTATATACTGAAATAAGGTGGGTTTATGTTTCCATTTCCTGTGTGCGTTTCCACTCCACCCTAGTACCCATGTCATACCAAGGACTGTTACACTATCAGTATTGAGAATTATAAGCACACAAATTTTTTTTTTTTTAAATAGATAGAAAGTGTGACATTTTAATAACAATATGACATATATAGGTGGTATATTTCTGCTTGAAAATTATAATTGAATGTCAAAAATATGAAATATATGTAGCATCTCCAACTTTTTTAGTATATCACTTTAAAATGCATGTCGAAATGCTTTTGTCTCGTGCAATGGTTTACTTTGGCAACCATGTCAGCAACGACAAATCAGCTAATGTAAATGAGCCTTTAGTCAGCTCTATCACTTAGCAGATAAATATACACATCACATATAATAAATGAATATAAAATTAATTTTGGACTGATTTGATAAATTTTCTTTTCACATCAAGAGTATACTTACCTCCCTAATACTTTTGATATTGCTAAATATTGGCTTTCACTCAATAAACACTCAGATTAAAACAGTTAGGTGCCCCTACTGGGCAGGGAGTCAGAGCGTAGTCTGGCGGATGCCAGCCCCACCACCGCGCATGCGCAGACTAGCACTTCCTCTTTGCTAATTTATTGGCTGAGAGACAACACATGCTTTCATGATAGAATCTTTCTACCGGTATACGCTTTTCAAAGCTTTTTAAGACTTTTAAATAGACGTTTTTACCTGACAAAGATGGCTGAGAGAGTGACTTCGCCACAGGAGGGCCTTGGACCTTTAAATCAGGTGACTTCTAGTAAAATTAGCGAGTTTTGTCCCGTTGTAATGTGTTTCCGGGACTCGCGCTAAACGTGATAAGTGCCTTAATTAGTTGGGTTTTTTTCAACTAGGTGCTATATAAGACTAATCTCTCTTTGTGTTTATGTCCACAGGTCTGTGTGAAGGAGAAATAAGGACATGACATCAGCAGAGGGTTTGTGTCTCTCCACCATGGTTCCATTTCCTACTAATACTGTTAGGTTATCTAACCAAAAATTCTATGCCCAGTGAGTTGGAGGCCTATTATAAAGGTCTTCTCACTTTGCCCTCTTGATCCAATTCCTTCCCCTTGAGGTGGAGAGAGTTAAGAGGCGTTCAGTGGTGGAGTGCTCCAGTTCATCAGGTTGGATGGTTTGTCTAGACAAGGTGTCAGGTATTAATTATTGATATGAGAAAGGGAGATAATTAACACTATTTGCCATTGTTATCAGTATTTATCTGATGCTTGTGTAGTCGAAATGTCCATTCTGCACATGTTCTGGTTAGAGATACAATTCGTCCTTGCACTGGGATGTTTGTTGGGGATCGATTTTGTCCTGTCATAGGATTAATGACGTCATAATCAGCCTTGCTCTTTATTTACAATTAAAGTTGTCCGAAGCTGGTTTCTGATAAAAATTATGATCTTTATGATAATTTTTTCTTCTCTTGAGTTGGTGAGTTTTCTAAGCTTAACTAGTTTGCTCATACTCCTCGTCCTTTGGCCTTTTTCAGAGACCTGGTTGTGCGTCCTGTGGACGATTTTTGAGGGACAAGTTTGGCCCTCATCTATGTTTTCAGTGTAGCCCCTGTGGTCCCTTGCTTAATTGCGAGATATGTAAGCACTGGGGGGGGCGAGCTAATGTCCGAATTCTTGTGCTTGCAGGCGAAGGACAAGATGGAGGAGGAGAAAAAGAAGCTGAAAAAAGAGGTCGTAAGTAAGAAGGGTAAGAGGAAGGCCTCGTCCGCGGTGGACATGGAGGCCTTCCGGACCGAGATGTTGGGAGAGATGAGGAGGACAATAAAGGATTTGGTTCCAGAGTTGCTTCGTGGCATGCTTCCTGGACCAAATCCTTTATTGGCCTCATCATCTGCTTCGGAGCAGGTAATCCCCACCTCTGAATCAACGTTCCTTAGTACGCTTCCGTTGTTTGAAGATTCAGAGGTGGCCCCATTAGTGGGGGTGTTCCACGGCCCTGGCAGCAGGCTTATTGCCGCGCCCAATAGGGACCGTGGACGGTCGTCGCTGGAACCCGCGGGCTGCTCATCAGTCCAGGGGTATCCGCACACCGCGGCTGCCAGTACCTCGTATGGCACCTTCCCTGGCCAGTCCGGGTTAGCTCTCTTTGCTGACCCGGAGTCTAATCTTTCTGGCCAGGAGGATGATGATTACCTGTTGGGGTCGCCGTCTGAAGACGTGGCCATGGAATATGACGTTTGTGCGCCCCTCGCGGGGAATACAGGCGCCTTTTTCCACGGTTCTACTCTCCCAGGGGTAGAATCCACGGTTCAGACTGTGGCCCTGGGCGCTGAAGGCCAGCGGTACCGCATACCTCGGCTTGCTGAGAGTGTAGCTGGTGCTGGCCGGGGACGTGGTGGGGCGGTATATGCCCCGCGCTCTACCACGGCGCCTGCTCCTGGTCAAGCCAGTGAGATTAGCATGCCGGTATTATCAGGCCCGCATGCTCTCCCTGGCTTGCCAGGGATATCAGCGTATCCGCCGTCAAGCTCTGTTGCTTGCGCTCAGGAGGAAGACGAAGGCCCCCGTCTTGTAGAGCGCTCGCAACTAGCCACGGAGGAGGATTGGTCTGACGCTTGCCAGTGGCTGGTGAGTGTTAGACCAGATCTGCCCGTGGAGCAGTCGGCTAGCCAGCGTGAACACAGGCCGTGGTTAGCTGGTAAGCCTACTGCTAACGCTATGCCTTCTCTGCCGCTGGCAGAGCATGTCGTTGACATGTTCGAGGCGGCGGAGACGTCCATTAAGTCGAGTGGACGTCTCGCTAAGGCCCCGCGCGAGGTGGCCAGGCGTTGCCGCATCGTGCCCCTGGACTACCAGCGGTACGGTGTGGTACCAAAGCCGAGCGTGGATGACCGCGCGGCTTTGGGTGAGGATGCGCGGCCAGGCTCCCGTTCTGACACGGGAGTCTTGTATTCGAACGCGTTGCGTTCGGCAAATGCCGCGTTGCGTGATGCGGAGGAGAGTGGGAGGGCTTCGATTGCCGCTCTGTCCCACGTCTCCCAGCTGTTACAAGGGGTAGTAACAGCATCCGCATCGCGCC
This sequence comes from Chaetoderma sp. LZ-2023a, assembly GCA_034401795.1. Lineage (NCBI taxonomy): Eukaryota > Metazoa > Mollusca > Caudofoveata > Chaetodermatida > Chaetodermatidae > Chaetoderma > Chaetoderma sp. LZ-2023a. Next base: position 13,458,748 of record CM067371.1, read on the forward strand.
AGCCAAGTCCGGTCACAGTCCAGCGAGCCATCCAGGATGGTATCAACCTGGCTCTGGACTGTATGACGCGGGCGGTGACCAGGAGTGTCCGGGCAAGGCGCACTTTTGCCTTGGATAATCTGTGCCCGTCCCAGGACCTCTACAATAGGCTACTACGTACGCCTATGACAGGTCCTGGTCTCTTTGGAGGTGAGGGATGTAGACACCTCCAGGAGACGGTTACTCTGGTCAATAACCAGAGGGCGCTGCGCGAACAGTTTGAGGTGCTTCGTCGTGCCAACGTTCGCGCCGCACCCCCTGCGTATCGTTCCCTGCAGGCTCGAGGTGGTAGTGGCCAGGTCAGAGGCCAACCACCATCGCAGCGCCGGCCTCGGCCGCGTGCGATTCGGCCAGCAGCGAGGGGGGCGCAGGCTCCTCAGGCGCAGTCAGCCAGGCAGCCGCCCGCGCACCGAGGTGCGCGCGGTGCTGGTCATGGCGCGCGAGGATCTGGGCGGGGTAATCGTTCCTGATGCAAGAGTGGGAATGGTTAACTCAGGACCGTTTAGTCTTGCGATGGCTTTCAGTCGGGTATCATCCCGATTGGATGACAGGCCCGCCATCGCGACTGTCTCTAGTGCCGATCTGGACTCCAAATCCGAGAGATCCAGATCAAAGGTTGTGTATCGAGGAGGAAATAAATTCCCTCATACAAAAAGGAGCTATTCAGCCGGCACAGAGGTGTCCGGGCTTCTATTCAACCCTGTTCTTAGTAACAAAGAACACCGGAGGGTGGAGACCAATTCTCAACCTCAAGCCATTGAACAAGTTCATAGAGACGCCCAGTTTCAAGATGGAGACTGTGCGCTCGGTGTTGGCGGGGTTAGAGAGGGGAATGTGGACAGCGTCGATAGATTTGAAGGACGCTTATTTCCACATCCGCATACACAGGAGTTTCCGTCGCTTCCTGAGATTTGCATTCCAGGGCAGACAGTGGGAATTCAGGGTGCTACCCTTCGGAATTTCCACGGCTCCTCGGGTTTTCACCCGTGTGGTTCTTGCGATCACCGCATACCTCCGCAGGAGAAGCATAGCAGTCCACACGTACATAGACGACTGGCTGTTGAAAGCGCACACCCGGGAAAGTTTGTCGGCCAGTCTGGAGATTGTTTTGAAAACTCTCACAGACTTAGGCTGGATGATCAATTTCCCAAAATCAGAGCTGACTCCATCCCAGAAGTTTGTTTACCTGGGGATGTTCTTCGATCTAGAGACAGGATATGTTTATCCTACTCAGGAGAGAGTTCAGAAACTCATCTCATTAATTCAGTCAGTGTGCGACAGTCGTCATGTCCTGGCACGGGTTTACTTGAGAATGCTGGGGTTGATGGTTTCATTGGAACCAGTCATTCCTCAGGCCGCCTTACGCAGGCGGCCGATCCAGTTATTTCTCATGACACAATGGACCCAGAGTACAGCTTCGCTGGACTCGAATGTGTCAGTGTTGGCGCCTCTGATTCATCACCTGCAATGGTGGTTGGACACAGAGAATCTCTTGGTGGGGGTTATGCTAACCCCTCCCCACCCTCAGGTGACTGTGTATACAGATGCATCGATGGAGGGCTGGGGAGCTTGCCTGGAAGAGTCCACGATATCAGGGCTTTGGAATCTGGAACAGTCAAAGGAACATATAAATCTACTGGAGCTAAGAGCAGTAGTCCTGGGCCTGGAACATTTCTTACAGAAAGTTCAGGGCAAGATTGTTCTTATTCGTTCAGACAACTCAACAGTTGTGACTTACATAAACCGCCAGGGCGGAACGAAGTCGCCCAGTCTCTGTATGATGACATGGAGACTGCTTTGTTGGTGTCTGGATCACCAGATTACCTTGAAAGCAGTTCATATTCCGGGAAGGTTAAACCTGCTAGCAGACTCATTGAGCCGAAGGATGAGTGTTTTACCCACGGAATGGCAACTAAATCAATGTGTGGCGGATCGTCTGTTCGACCATTGGGGGAAACCCAACATCGATTTGTTCGCAACGAAGAAGAATGCGAAGATGACGACGTACGTCTCTCCGATTCCGGATCCAAGCGCTTTCGCAACAGATGCGTTAGCTATCAGCTGGGGGAGAATGTATGCATACGCATTCCCTCCAGCAATCCTGATTCCAAAAATTCTTCAGAAAATCAGACAAGAGGAATGCCAAGTGCTTCTGATCGCCCCGGATTGGCCAAGCCGATCATGGTATACGGATCTGCTGGACCTTCTGGTCTGCAATCCGGTTCCTCTGCCTCTGATGGACGATATTATCTTCCAGGGCAAGGCCCTTCACAACAATCCGTCAATGTTCAGATTGACTGCGTGGATGTTGTCAAGGAATCTAGAATTAAGGAGGGCTTTTCTGAGCAAGCAGCCATGTTTATGGCCAAAGCCAGGAGGGGGTCAACCTCCAGAGCATATAATTATAAAATCAACAGATTTGCAGAATGGTGCTCAAAAAGATGTATTGATCCAATGGATGCATCTATTCAGGTAGTAGCTGATTTCCTCTGTCACCTCTATGATGCCTATAGCCTCAAGCCTAACTCTATTGCTGGATATAAGTCAGCTTTAATGTCTGTTATTCCTTGCTTGGCTAAGAGGGGAAGTGATGAAGTGAATACATTGAATGTATTAATTAAAGGCATGGGCAATCTAAGACCAAGGAATCCACCTGTGATTCCGTCTTGGAGTTTATCGCTAGTGCTTCAAGTACTAGGTGATAAGCCGTTTGAACCACTTAGTTCCATTTCTATGAAACTATTAACACTGAAGACTGTGTTTTTAATTGCTGCGGCCTCGGCTAGGCGTAGGAGTGAGATTCATGCCTTATCAGCCGAGGATGACCGTTTTGTGGTTTCAGGGGAAGGCCTTAAGCTGCTACCTAGGATTAATTTCTTGGCTAAAAATCAGTCATTGAAATATCCAGGTCAACCTATTATTTTGCCTGCTTTAACTAGATATGATCCTAATTCTAAAGCATGGTGTCCTGTCCGGGCGCTTCGCCGGTACAAACAACGTACGGCGGAGTGGCGCACCGACCAGTCAGCGTTATGGTTGTCATATATTGAACCCCATGGCAGGGCTTCTAAGGACACCATTTCCAGGTGGATTGTAGAATGCATTCAGTTTTGCCATAAATCCGCCACTGGGAAGCAGGTTGACGTGGCCAAGGCTCACAGTGTCCGCGGCGTAGTGACATCCACTGCCCTATTTAATGGGGTCCCTGTGGATGATATTATGTCGGTGGCTCAGTGGCACTGTGAGTCAAGTTTTACAGACCATTATCTCCGTGACACCTCTAATCCTCTCGCCTTGTCGATTTTGAAAAAATAACTAGGCATATATATTTTTGATGGGGTTTCCTCATTGCTTATATATTTCACAATTAATTTATGGAAACAACCACTAATTTGGGACTGCATCGATCTTCACCAATGGGAAGAGGATGTCAGCAGCCATTTCAACAAGGTCAGTCTTGTGTATGTGTTGTCCATTGTTGATTGTCTTGTCACGTTACCCGTTATTTATATGATGATGGTTTTGTGTATTTATGTGGTTCATTGTTGAGAGTATACGAAAATGGAGTTTTTTCGTCTCTGTCCTGTAGTACATGGCACTTGTACGTAGAGAGCGTATAGGACATTGAGGTCATTCGACTCTTCCTCCCAGGAAGGAGGGGGGGGGGGGGGGGGGGGGGGGGAGCGCATATGACATTCGGTCATCTCTCATACATCGGGGGTGTTATCCGATGGTTAGTCAAATCCTGACTGTTTTTTCATACAGTTTCAGAAGTTTAAGTGCCTTAAACGCAGAAAAGCGTATAGGGATGAGCTGGTCTTTTGACCTCGCCTCCCTCCCGCCGAATTCACTGTCGAATTCTGGCAATATCAAAAGTATTAGGGAGGTAAGTATACTCTTGATGTGAAATAAACGAAATCAAGGATTTCTTTTTTCACGAGAGTTGATACTTACCTCCCTAGATACGGACCCGGCCTCTCCACCCCACAGAGGCTCGGTCTTCAGGCTCTTTATAGTTGCATGTGTATCAGCCAATAAATTAGTCAGAGGAAGTGCTAGTCTGCGCATGCGCGGTGGTGGGGCTGGCATCTGCCAGACTACGCTCTGACTCCCTGCCCAGTAGGGGCACCTAACTGTTTTAATCTGAGTGTTTATTGAGTGAAAGCCAATATTTAGCAATATCAAAAGTATTAGGGAGGTAAGTATCAACTCTCTCGTGAAAAAAGAAATCCTTGATTTCGTTTAGCATGTGACATAAGCACAATAGCAAGCTATCCACAGGAAGAATATGGCACAGAGATTTCTGGATACCCGGTCCTAGCGTGGATACTCTGTTAGTGATATGAAATGTAGACAGTCCTAAACAGAAGCAGCTTAACACAATATTCTGAAACCAAAAATCCCCATCCTTCTATTCATCAATCCATCCATCCACATTCATTTCTGGAGAGTAACTGATGAATTTGTGTCAAATTGTTCAATTCTGTGTAACAAGACCTTGCTTTGGATTGGATTGCAGCGAGAAGTATTTCTATCAGGGTTCGTATGGATCATGGAAATCCTGGAAAGTCAAACAAATCTAAGATTTTAGGATTAAGGCATGTAGCGTGTGGAAATCCTGTAATATGTTTTCTCATAAGTCATAGACAGTTTACACTTTGAACTTGCACCTATTTCAAGATAATCATACATCACTGGCAGAAATGACTATTTGATCTTTCTCGTTGAAAAATGAGATTTCTTGTCCAAAATGATCTCTATTGCACAGGACTGTACAGGAGAGAATAACAGAGAGAAAATACGGTATGACTACCATAATGGGGGTCCACGAGGTCAGGAAACTCTTATTTGTCTCGTGGAACGGTTGTTGAAGTTATCAATGTGAAATGAGTATGAACCCTGTTCTATTCAGCAGAATTATCTACCTTAGAATTGATCAGAAATCTGGTTTCACATATAATTCATGGATTCCTTGTGATATGACTTCAGTTGGCGTTGCGCATCTACATTTTTACCATCATTATCTCCCCCTATGGACTTAAAAGTTGGCTTTGTACTAGATTAGCTTAAAGCTTATGAGGTGGGCATGGTTAGGACGTCTGGCATGTTTGATTGACAGTATTCATAAACTCATGTTTGATTCTATGTGTATGTTGCAAACATTTACTGTAGGTTGATGACGGAGCTAAGAACGATGAACAATCAAGTGAGCGGCCATTGCCACACAACTGGAACGTGACACCAGGCGTATACAGACTTGGCTATCAATATTCAGGCTTACCTGGCACCAGTCTGGTGGTGGTAGCCATGGGAACACATCTTATCATACATGGTGTGTACTAATAATGCATTGTATTTCTTGAAATTTGTGATTCACAATTACAATAACTAATGTTTCGCCACCCCCCACCCCCCACCCTGAAAATAACGTTACTATAGTAAGTCAAACAGCTAATTTTTAGCCCAGCTAACTTACCGGTTAGCTGTGCCTGTGGGCATGCGTGTGCTCGTGCATGTATCCATGTGTGTGGGCATGTGTTTGTAGGCGTTTGTGTCTGATATAAACAATGATGCCATGTTTTGTTATTTGTGGATGGAGTTACACCAAACCAGGTCAAAATGTTCATACAACAGTCTAACATTGGCATTGTAAAAATAAAGGTGTCTTGGCCTAAAATATAAGTGTTATTAATATTGAGAATTGTCTACAGTAGGAAACCAATGGAGGAAAACAATTTTGGCCATGCCCCATCCATTCCTAGAGCTAAGCTACGCTCATGCTTCTGCGTGACAGAATTTTTTTTTAATTGCTAGGTTGACCATTTCATGGTAGGCTGTAGAATCTATAACTAGGGGTGATCTGAAAGATTTACCAGAAATTTTCAAAACTCATCTTCACCCCTTGGTAGACTTTATCCAGACATGCGTGGTAGGCTCTAGAACTCCTATTCAGAATTTTAGTTGGCTGACTTTTTGACAACCATCTTGGATTTTTTTTTAAATTCTTCGGAAGCGGTTGTTGTGTAACAATCAGTTGGTGTGTAACAATCTGTTGCTGTGTAACAATCTATTGGTGTGTAACAATCTGTTGCTGTGTAACAACCTGTTGCTCTGTAACAATCTGTTGCTATGTAACAAACCTTTTACTGTGTAACACGCTATTGCTATGTAACAATCTGTTATGTAACAATATGTTGCTATGTAACAATCTTTTGCTGTGTAACAATTTGTTGCTGTGTAACAATCTGTTGCTATGTAACAAGCTGTTGCTGTGTAACAATTTTTTGCTATGTAACAATCTGTTGTTGTGTAACAATCTGTTGCTGTGTAACAATTTGTTGCTGTGTAGCAATCTGTTGCTGTGTAACAATGTGTTGCTGTGTAACAACCTGTTGCTGCGTAACAATATGTTGCTGTGTAACAATCTGTTGGTATGTAACAATCTGTTGGTGTGTAACAATTTGTTGCTGTGTAACAATCTGTTGGTGTGTAACAATCTGTTGATGTGTAACAATCTGTTGCTATGTAGCAATCTGTTGCTGTGTAACAATATGTTGCTATGTAACAATATGTTGATATGTAACAATCTGTTGCTGTGTAGCAATTTGTTGCTGTGTATAATATGTTGCTATGGAACAATCTGTTGCTGTGTAACAATCTGTTGGTGTGTGACAATCTGTTGGTGTGTGACAATCTGTTGCTGTGTAGCAGTATGTTGCTGTGTGACAATCTGTTGGTGTGTGACAATCTGTTGCTGTGTAGCAGTATGTTGCTGTGTAGCAATCTGGTGCTGTGTAACAATCTATTGCGGTGTAACAATCTGTTGCTGTGTAACAATCTGTTGCTGTGTAACAATATGTTTCTGTGTAACAATCTGTTGCGGTGTAGCAATCTATTGCGGTGTAACAATCTGTTATGTAACAATCTGTTGCTATGTAACAATCTTTTGCTGTGTAACAATTTGTTGCTGTGTAACAATCTGTTGCTATGTAACAAGCTGTTGCTGTGTAACAATTTGTTGCTATGTAACAATCTGTTGTTGTGTAACAATCTGTTGCTGTGTAACAATTTGTTGCTGTGTAGCAATCTGTTGCTGTGTAACAATATGTTGCTGTGTAACAATCTGTTGGTATGTAACAATCTGTTGGTGTGTAACAATTTGTTGGTGTGTAACAATCTGTTGGTGTGTAACAATCTGTTGGTGTGTAACAATCTGTTGATGTGTAACAATCTGTTGCTATGTAACAATCTGTTGCTGTGTAACAATATGTTGCTATGTAACAATATGTTGGTATGTAACAATCTGTTGCTGTGTAGCAATTTGTTGCTATGGAACAATCTGTTGCTGTGTAACAATCTGTTGGTGTGTGACAATCTGTTGCTGTGTAGCAGTATGTTGCTGTGTAGCAATTTGTTGCTGTGTAATAATATGTTGCTATGGAACAATCTGTTGCTGTGTAACAATCTGTTGGTGTGTGACAATCTGTTGCTGTGTAGCAGTATGTTGCTGTGTAGCAATCTGGTGCTGTGTAACAATCTATTGCGGTGTAACAATCTGTTGCTGTGTAACAATATGTTGCTGTGTAACAATCTGTTGCGGTGTAGCAATCTATTGCGGTGTAACAATCTGTTGCTGTGTAACAATCTGTCGCTGTGTAACAATCTGTTGGTGTTTAACAATATGTTGCTGTATAGCAATCTATTGCTGTTTAACAATCTGTTCTTGTGTAACAATCTGTTCCTGTGTAACAGCAACAGGTTAATGCATTACCTTAGTTTCCAGTTGGAGTATGGTGAAGTTATTTCATTAAATGAATGTATGATTGTAACATGTATGTACATCATGTGTAGATCTGAGTGCTGATGATTGATCAAGAATAGGGCTGAATAAGAAAGCCTCTTGTATAATGATATTCACTAAGCTCTGTTGATAATTACCCTCACCTTATTAATCATGTCTGTCTATCTATCTATCTGTCTGACTGCTTCGATATCTGTCAGTTATCGGCCGATCAGTCCAGCGCGGTATCTGAAAACCTACTCATCCGATTTGGCTCAGATTTTAACTGGGTAAAGAATCTTACTGTAAAAGTTTATTTCCAGACTTTCTGAATAGAAAGGGAACGGCTCTGATTCAGATGAAATTCTGGATCTTTGGCTATCCGAGAAATTAATGCTCCGATTTGACTAGGTTTTACCGTGGGTTAGGTTTGACCATAGACTAGGATTGACCATAGACTAGGTTTTACCATAGACTAGAATTGACCATAGACTAGGATTGACCATAGACAAGGTTTGACCATAGTCTAGGATTGACCATAGACTAGGATTGACCACAGACTAGGATTGACCATAGACTAGGATTGACCATGGACTAGGATTGACTGTAGACTAAGATTGACTATAGACTAGGATTGACTGTAGATTAGGATTGACCATGGACTAGGATTGACTATAGACTAAGATTGACTATAGACTAGGATTGACCATAGACTTGGATTGGACAACTTTGGTTGTGATAAAAAAAATCCATAAAATCTGGACAAATTGTAGAATAAGACAAGAATGTGAGTGCAAGGGTCTGCAATGTGTGATTGCTCTTGTTAGCTCACCTGGCCCAAAGCACTCAACTTGGATAATTTCCAAAATATCCAGGAATACTGATCCTCATTAACCATCGGCACAATTTCAACCAAACTTGGCTTGAAGAAGCTGAGGGTGCTAGGCTTAAAAAAGTTGAATATAGGTTCAGTCAATTTTGTTAGGCAAGTGTCCAGGAAACCCTTTCATGCCTAAATTGGCCAAACCACTGTGGTCTTAAGAAATGTCCATTTGCAGGTAGAGAGGACTATTTTTGAAAATTGACCAGTGCAGTGTAGAAAAATTTAGATTTTTGTGACCAAGTTTGGTCATTAAAGAATAAAGAGTTAAAAGATTACTTCTAAAATACACGGCCACAATTTGTACTTTTAAAATTTACGTTTCTGTGTTTCTGTCTAGAATTGTTACATTTCTGACAAAATGATATAGGGCTCTATATGTAGACGATGGCCTTTCTTCTTGAAATGCCAATACTTGGTGGGCCTAATGTTTTAGTATTAGATAGGAACTTGTTTGTGACTGTGTATAAGTTCCTTGAAACATGCTATCAAATTTCAAGTGTGTATATTAAATTTTGTTTAAAATATTAATTTGCGTGAGAACATTTGTTGGCCTCTATCTTTAATATGTCATGATTTTAATTGTGTAATGATATTTTTCAGGTCAATTTTTATCCAGTCTTGCTGAAGATAAGCATTTTAAACTGGACATACAGGCATCAGATTATGTGAACAACACAGCAGTGTTAGGTGATTAAATGTGACCTATTTTATGCATTTACTTGTCATATGTCCACCGTGATTTGGTGATTACTAAAAATATTCATCTTTCACAAATTATTTCATGCTCAGCACATCAGGGGTAATTGTAGCTGATGAAAATAAACGAGAATTTATTATTGCAATGTTTTCACTGAACTGGCAAACCAATATTCCAGATCATCTTATTTACTTAAAAATACAAACAATAATAATAATAATAATAATAATAATAATAAAAATAATAATAATAATATTGTGAAAGTTATCAAATATAAATTTTGCCTTTCTTGTAGAGCTTAAACGATGAAGTTGTCTGCCATTGTTTACGTAAGCATATATGTACAGTGAGCATCATCTGATTATGTTTTTACTCAGGGTCTGATGGGTGTGTATACCGCCATCTACCTCTGCTGACCAGACACTTCAAGGACAGTGTGGCATGGCCACTGGTCAAAGAAATACGCACAAGTTAGTCTTGTCTACATTATATAACATATACATTTGTTTTATTCGTCCATCTAAGGGTCAGCTGATATGTGACCTTACAGGAATCTGTTGCTGTTTTATAATTTCCTAATAATATAATGAGAATAGCATAATAATGGACCTTTCCAGTTTATCCATCAATTATATGACGTCATAATCAACTACATGACATGTAGGATGACATCATAATCAGTGATGTCATGAATGACTGAGATAAGTTTGTCAAGAACACTTAATTGATGGCAGACTAAGTATTGCGGAACGTATGTCTTTACTATTTATACATGCTGTTGAATATTTTGAAACTAATTTGACTGGGCACTGTTGCAGCAACAGCACCCAGTCAAATTAGTTTCAAAATATTCAACAGCTTACCTGTATAGTTTTCTGGATATTGGTGGTTCAGGGATCGATTGATCCCAACACGGGCGAAGGTGGAGCCTAGCTAGAGATCGGCTGGGCATAGCTAAAACGGGAGTCCTCTATTTACATATTTGATAATAATTAACGTCAATAGCTGAAATGTCGTCAATCAGTGCGCCATATCAATTAACATCAACAGCTGAAATGTCATCAATCAGTTACGCCATATCAATTAACATCAACAGCTGAAATGTCATCAATCAGTTATGCCATATCAATTAACATCAACAGCTGAAATGCCATCAATCAGTTACGCCATATCAATTAACATCAACAGCTGAAATGCCATCAATCAGTTACGCCATATCAATTAACATCAACTGCTGAAATGTCATCAATCAGTTATGCCATATCAACTTCACACAGTTGAATTTTGTGATATCTGTTCAAATGTCATATTGTTGCAACTATTGTTTGATTCTAATGTCTCTACTGACTGGGAATTGCCAATGAGAAGCTGCTCACATTATTGTCTACATATACAATGAGAACATCATTACATAAATCTGGCAAACGTGTTGCGAAGTGATCTCAAGAAAACAGAACTCGTTACATTCAGGTCACGAATGGACCTGAGGAAGCTAGAGATTTTAGCTGAGTGCAAGATACTGGACAAAGGCAAAGAAGGACTGATTGTAACTGTAGGATGTGTCTATTACTACAGGCGCAGAATACAGTAAGCATACATGTACCATAGTTTTCTCGTATGGCTGCCTTGAAATTCCTACACATACCAGTGCTGAGATGTCCAGCTGGTAACATGAATCAGTCATACATGCTCAAGATTGCTAATAAATCTGCAGCACAGTGCTGACATGTGAGACCTGTTGTTGTATGAGAATTCCCAGTCAGCACCGACTCTAATAACATGCTGTCTAACAGTGGCAACAAAGATACCATTTGAACAGTGTCGCTGTTTAACTGACCTTTTTGCAACAGCGTTGACATGCGCTCTCCATTTAATGTCATTTGAGAATGTGATGTAGCAACAGTAGTTAGTGGTCTAATATATATGATTGTCCAGTTAGTATAGATGCCTTGATTTATTAGCTCACCATGGCCAAGTGAGTTTATACCATGGCGACTGTCCCATCCATCAACTTTTCCTTTGAATGACTTCTCAAGAAACACTGAGCAGATTTCAACCAACTTTGGCAGGCAAGCTGATTGGTGGATTTAGGCGGTGGCCATCTTGGATCGTGCATTATTTATAGAAACATGTTTAAAAATCTCCGAAACCGCTTGATTTGAAACTCAAGAAACATCATCTAGCCCCCAATAGGTGAAGCAAGTTTGTTCGCGAGAACTTGATTGGTCGATTTGACAAGCAGTCATGTTGGGATGGCTTACCTTTTCACAAAAATAACTTGTCCAGAACTGCTAAAGGGATCGGGCTAAAATTGGGGAAATGTGATTAGGGACTAAGATTCATTGAAGTTTGTTGAAGGGAAGTTAATACATTAACAGCCCAATCAAGATGTAGAGTTTGGTGACCGTATTGGATTTTTTTATCTGATGAATTGTGATGCTGAAAATTGCGTTATATATTCTTATGGGTATGACAATGTCAAATTATTGCCATCCATCTTGTATTCTTTCTCCCCAAAAGTCCTATAGGAAAACAATGGGGAATGTTAAATGACTTCTCAAGACTCACCAGATGCATTTGAACAAAATTTGTCAAGGAGCACGTATCATTTGGCCATAGAGATTCAAGATTTGTTTGAATGAAGCTGATTGGTCGATTTGAATGATGGCCATCTTTGAATTTGTGCTATGCTTAAAAATGCATTTAAACTAAAGCAAGGACAAATTTGTCCAATTATCTCGCCATTGATATATTTTTTCAGTCGGCCTACCGTAGGGTCAAAAGTGTCTATTTTGGAAATAATGTTGTTGTTGCGTTTCAGATTTTTACTGTAAAGTTGGCATACGTCTTCGGAACCCCGCAGACACACATCAACCCAAGTTCGGAAAAGATCGCTCCCTTAGAAATATTTTTATTTCACATCAAGAGTATACTTACCACCCTAATACTCTATGATTTCCTAAATATCGACCTAGCTTCAATTAATACTCAGAATCAAAAAGAAACCCCCCCCTGCCCCCCCCCCCCCCCCACTGGGCAGGTTTCACAACTGACAGTCCAGCGGATGTGCATACCAAACTCGCACATGCGCAGGGCTGACTCATTCTCTTCTTAAAATATTGACCTGCCATTGCAACACGCTTTCTAGCCTTGCTTTTGCTTTCTATCTTTTTGAAGCTTTGAGTTGTTTTGCAACTTGTTTTGACTGAATATTAGTATGTGTGATGCTGCCAAGTCGCCGGAGGATGCTCCCGGTCCAAGCCATCAGGTGTACTTTAGTAAATTTATTGATAAAAAATGTGTGTGTTGACTCGGATACGTCTTTATTAGGCTAGCTAATTGTTTCCGTTTTGTGTCGTTTCAGAGGGTAATTGAGAACAAATGCCCTTCCTGCCACCATTTCGTGAAGGCCCGCTTTTTCCCTCATGATTGCATTAGGTGCAGTACGTGCAGGCCCTTTATAAATTGCCATGTGTGTGAGTCATGGCCGGTGGAGGTTATGACTGATTTTTTAAATCAGCAGGTGAAAGACCGGGCAGCAGACGAGAAGAGGCATCTGAAAAAAGAGTTTGGTAAGAAGAGGAAGGCATCCATGCCAGACATGGAGGCCTTCCGTCTTGAAATGATGGGAGAAATGAGAAGACGATCATGGATCTTGTCCTGGAGTTGCTTCGCAGCTTGCTTTCCGGGTCAGGTTCATCATTGTCTTCTTCATTTGCTCCGAGACAGAGTGTTCCCGTCTCTTAGCAAACCAGTTTTCATTATAGACCCAGAGACGGCTCCCGTTGGTCCGGCGTTGAGGCTTGCCTCGCGTGTGGACCCGGGAGCGAAAGCCATGGCCTTGGGCGCTCGCTTATCGAGTGCTCTAGAGCAGCCTACGGCTAAGGGTATCAGCACCCCTTCTGCCCAGACAGAGCTTGATCCCTTTTCAAGCTTGGCATCTAATCTTTCTGGGCAGGAAGAAGAGGACACTGTTATGGCCTACTGATGAGCCGATGGCCACGGAAATGGATACTCATGGGCCCCTGGGTAACCTTTTCCATGGAACTACTTCTTCGGGAGTAGGTTTTCATGGCTCAACAGCTAGGCTGGCCGATGGCCGTCGATACCGTATCCCTCGGCTTGCTGAGAGTTGCCGTGAGGAAGGCCCAGACTATGACATCATACCTTTACCCCCCCCCCCCCATGACGCCATAGATCTGGCTCCTGGAATAGCCACGGCGCAAGCCATGCCGGCCCTTGCTGGTCCGTATGGCTTCCCTGGCTATCCAGGAGTATCTTCAGTTCCGGCCATTACCCCACCAGTCAATGTAGTTGAGGACGGCGAAGGCCCTAGGTTCGTCAAACATTCATAGGTGGCCAGGCCACTGAGGAGGACTGGCTGGATGCTTGCCAATGGCTGGTGAACATCAAGCCAGAACTCCAAGTGAATCCACCGGCCTCCCAGCGGGACCAGCGCCCGTGGTTGGGAGGGAAACCGGTGACGAGCACCATGCCATCTCTGCCGTATGGGGAGCATATCGTTGCTATGTTCGCTGCGGCAGAGACGTCCATTCAGCGGAAAAGACGCCTTGCGAAGGCCCCTCACGAGGTTGCACGGCGCTGCCGTATAAGTTCTGATCTGTATCAGAGGTACGGCATCGTCCCAAAGCCTTGCACGGATGATCGTGTGGCTTTGGGCAAAGACACAAGGCCTGGGTCCCAGTCTGACATGGGACCCTTGTGCGCTAGCGCCATGCGCAATGCTAAGTCCGCGCTGCGGGACACAGAGGAAAGTACGAGAGAAGCCATCTTGGCTCTCTCGCATGTTTCCCAGCTGCTACAGGGGGTAGTAGCAGCATTCGTGGCGCGCCAAACTTCTCTTTCAGTCCAGAGAGCCATCCAGGACGGCATTAACCTGGCTCTGGACTGCATGACGAGATCCGTAACCAGGAGTTTACGGGCGAGGCGCACATTTGCCCTTGACAATTTGTGCCCCTCACAGGACCAGTACAATCGGCTTCTTCAGATGCCGATGGCAGGTCCGGGGTTGTTTGGAGGTGAAGGATGCCTGCACCTCCAACAAACCGTAAACCTGGTGAACAACCAGAGAGCGCTGCGAGAGCAGTTTGAAGTGCTCCGCAGGGAGCGTGTTCGAGCAGTGCCCCCTGCCTTCCACCCTCAGCAGGCTAGCGGTTGTGGTGGCCTTGTCAGAGGCCGACCACCTACATAGCGTCGGCCACGGCAACGCCAGTGTAAGCCAGCTAGTTGGAGAGCGCAGGCTCCTCCAGTACAACCCTCCAGACAGCCCACGTACTGAAGTGGGCGTGGCGCTGGTAGAGGAGCACGGGGTTCTTGTGGGTCGCGGTGTCCATGGCATAGTGACATCCACGGCTATGTTCAACGGAGTGCCGGTGGATGACATTATGTCAGTAGCGCAATGGCACTGTGAGTCTAGTTTTACAAATCATTACCTCCGTGTAAGGTTGCACAATTTTTTCGTTATTGGATTAATCGTGATTATATAATTCAAAATGATCGTGTACGATTATAAAATGAAGTAATCGTGTAATCGCCATGTTGAAATTTTGTCAAGACACTTTTACGCTTGTGAAACTCTGCTTGCGTTACCAATCATGGAAACAAACATCCGGCTATCAGCCGAATGTGTGAATGATTAAATAAACTAAATAAATAACTGATTTGTTTGTATTGACACACGATTAGTTTTAGATGAATAAAGATTGTTCACTTGGTCGCTATTTGTCACTGTTGTTGTAATCACAGAAGCTTATCCTGTGTTCCCCATTCTCTGAATAGTTATGCACTAACGGTTTTCCCAAAAAAGTTCTAAAACTGATACCACGGAAATTCAACGCATTTTCTCCCATAAAAATGTAATGTATACCTCAAAACATCACCGGGGACGTGAAATTATTTGATTTGAGTGCCTAAATATTGCATATCCTTTAATGAAGGTCGTTTATTACATCAAAATTAATCTGCAATTTGATATAAAATGGCGTCGCGAAAAAATACAAATCACATGATTCGCCTCCAATTGAAGAGTTTATTTTAGAGCGAATACTCGGATATAAATATTCTGGAACCGGGGACTCGGAACTTGGGAATTTCTATATATTATCATTGCGTGATAGGAACTGAGTATTATATTGATCTGAATAACGGGTACCCATTTGATAAACTCCCGTTAGCGTATAATATCTGGCGAGAACACGCCGCCTCCCATCGCAAAAGAGCCGCTGGCTTGCCAACTTAAGAAGCCGGCTATATTGTCGTTCATAATGATTCAATTTCGATCATTTAATGTTGATCGGCGTTACAAAATTGATGCACATTTTCTCCCGTACTTGTTTGGTATATAAATTTGGTCTTAAAATATATTTATAAAGAAGGTATTTAATCACGCCAAGACTGTTTTAAGCGCATTTTGACACCAAAAGTGTGGAATAAATTTTATTATATCTTGAACATACGTGGCCTACTATTAGTATTAATCTAATAGGTGGTCGAGATTTACAAATCTGAGGCCTGTATTGACTTCTAGAGGGGACGGAAATGTATCAGGGCAGAGATCGGTCAGAAGTAGACACACTCTGTGACACGATTGTTATTATTATACATGCTATTCTTATAAATTTGCTCTTAAAAAAAGGTTTCCTATACAATCTGGTGAGTTAGGGGGTTGGCTTCTAATACAGAGTTTTGCCGTTTTGAAACTGCTAGGAAATCATTGTAGCTCATATGTCAAAGTTAGGGTGTGGGCTTCTATTAGAGCATAGGCTACAATTAAGCGAAATACGGTACCTTCCGGTTTCCGTCTAGAAAAATCTTGATACATTCCTTTGTTTGCAATCAGCAACTGGCGTATACTGTCCACGTATATATACCCAAGTGCCTAACCCATAATCTTACAATCTGCAGTAGCATAATAATGTCCTCTAAGCAGCATTGACGTAGTTAATATAGTTCTTGATTAATCGTATGATCGCGATTATGAAAAGTGAATAATCGTGCAACCCTACCTCCGTGACACGTCAAATCCACTTCCCTTATCGGTTTTACATAAACGTTAAATCTGTATATATTTGTAAATATTGTATATAAGGCCGTTGACTCACACACAATGCAATTTAGTGGGGGAATCCGTACTGTACCTATCATCGCCAGCGGTGATTAAAGGGAATCTCATCAAAAAGTCCTATATTTGGTGATGATTATTTTTTGTCACATCTTTTTTTATTACTTACTAAAATGGTGATGGTTTTGTGTTCTTTGTGGTTCCATCTGAGAGTATTCGAAAGGAAGCTTTTGTCCGATGTCTTATAGTACTTTAGCATGAGTACATAGATAGCGTATAGGACATTGAGGTCATCGCTCCCTCTTTAAAAGCGAGGGTGGGGGAAGCGGATGTTAAACGGTCATTACTCGTGTTCTCCGATGTCCAAATCATTTTCTGATTGTGTTTACATACGCCATTTTCAGATGTTTGTTGTGCTCCAAAAGCAAGAGCTTGCTCTTCCAGGGATGAGCCGGTCTGACCTTCTCCTCCCTCCCGCCGAATTCTCTTAGGAATTCTGGCTATATCATAGAGTATCAGGGTGGTAAGTATACTCTTGATGTGAAATAAAACGAAATCACGGATTTCTTTTTTCACGAGAGAGTTGATACTTACCACCATGATACGATCCCGGCCTCTCCGCCCCACAGAGGCTCGGTCTATCGGCGTTGTATGTTGCAATTAGGTCAGTCATATTTTGGAATAGAATGAGTCAGCCCCGCGCATGTGTAAGTTTTGGGCTGCACATCCGCTGGACTGTCAGTTGTGTAACCTGCCCAGTGGGGGCGGTTTCTTTTTAATTCTGAGTATTATTGAAGCTAGGTTGATATTTAAGAAATATCATAGAGTATCAGGGTGGTAAGTATCAACTCTCGTGAAAAAAGAAATCCGTGATTTCGTTTAAATGCTTTCAAAAATGTCTTTTAAAATCAATGTTGCTGAATGCTGCTGCTGTTGCGTTTCAACCTTTGGCCACAAAATTGGCATACATGTTCAGGACCACATGGGCCAGCTTCCACCCAAGTTTTGAGAAGATTGCACCGGTAGAACCTAGAGTTGAAAAATGCCTAAAAATGTATATTTTGAAACTGTTGCTAAAAGCTGTTGCTGTTGTGTTTTAGAACCCCAAAATTGGTATACCTGTGGGGGGACTCCATTCGCATACTTCTCTCCAAATTTGGAGAAGATCTTTCTAGTAGAACCAGAGTTATTCAAAAGTGTCGAAAAACATGGTCGCCATTGACAAATCAAAATGTAGCATGTTTGATGGCCATACGGAATTTTTTTATTTGATGGATTTTGAAGCCCAAATTGGTTTTCAAATATTTTTGCGGATATACTGATTCCAAATTTCCTTTCAAAATTGTCGGATAAATGGTTTGGCGGCCATCGTGGATTTTTTTCATGCCAAAAAATCCTATACTAAAGGAATGGAAAATATAAATTGGCTTCTTGAGAACCACTGGAAGCATCCCTAGGTATTCAAGTTTGTTCAAGCGAAGTTAATCAGCCTAATTTGGCCGGTGGCCATCTCTGATTTTGGCCGATTTTTAGAAAATGCTTTTAAAAATCCCCAAAACCACCCGGGGGGGGGGGGGGGGGGGGGGGGGGGGGGGGGGGGAGTCGATTCAAAACTCATGAGAAGATCTAGGGCAAGAGCTGATACAAATCTGTTCAATAGAACTTGATTGGCCAAATGGTTCAATGGCCATGTTGGATGACCTAGTTTTTCGCGAAAAGTAATTCTCCAGAACAGCTGACCGGATCAGGCTGAAATTTGGAAGATATGATTAGGCACTAAAGTCCATTAAAGTTTGTAAGGCTGCAGATACTTCTAAAAAAATGTTAATTAATCAGTTTTCTGGTGGCCATCTTGGATTTTCAAAAATGTCCACAAACTCAGTTAAAAGAGTTCTCTTAAACGATACGCCAACAATTTTTGCAAAAATTATATGTCTCTTCACGCAGAATCTGAGGCCTTTGTCCTTAAATGGCAGTGTTCCAGAGGTGAGCGACACACGCCTTGTCTATTACCAAGCTTAGATTATTTGGGATCTTTATTTATAGTTGCACTATTTCTTCGAAGGTTTAAAAATGGGATTATTAGCTCACCAGCATCCGTCACCCTTTGCTTAAAATTGGTACTCCTCATTAACTACTCGGGCAATTTTAACCAGACTTAGCTGGGAGGATAGTACGCTGGTATGGTTCAGAAAATGTATACAGAATTTTGATTGATTAATTTTTCTGGCGGCGGCATCTTGTATTTTCTGAAAATTTCTGGGAAATCGGTTAAAAGCCTCGATAACCACATGGACAATTTCAATCAAACTCGGATGGAAGAACTCTAAATGATTAATGCTTCAGAACTTGTATTCAGAATGTTTTATTGGTCCATTTTTACGGCAGCATCTTGAATATTCTGAAAAATGGCGGGAAATTCATTTAAAACGCTACTCATTAACTGCTTATGCAATTCATTCAGACTTTGGTTGGAAGGATACTATGCTAGTAGTTTTCAGAACTTGTATGCACAGAATTTTGATTGGTCAATTTTTCCGTCGGCCATCTTGGATTTTCCTGAAAACGTCTGTAAATCAGTTTAAAGGCTACTCCTCATTAACCGCTGGAACGAGTTCAAGCAAACTCTGCTGGAAGGACCCTGAAGTGGTATGCTTCAGAGCTTGTATACAGAATTTTGGTTGGTCAATTTGTATGGTGGCCATCTTGAGTTTTCCCGGAAAAAAACGGCTTGAAAATTGTTTAAAACGCTACTCCTCATTAACTGATTGGGCGATTTCAACCAGACTGGCTGGAATGAGCCTAGGGCAGTAGGCTTCAGAACTTGCATGCACAAATTTTATTGGTCAATTTTTCCGATGGCCATCTTGGATTTTCTAACCATTTTGGGAAACCAGTTAAACGGCTACTCATTAACCGCTTGGCCGATTTAAACCAAATTCAGGTAGAAGAACCCTAGGCCGGTACGCTTCAGAACTTGGGTACAGAATTTTGACGACTTGATTTTGATGGTGGCCATCTTGGATTTTCCGAAATATGGGGAATATGTATTAAAATGCTACTCATTAATTGGTTGGGCAATTTCAACCAAATTTGCCTGGAAGGATCCTATTGTCATAGCCTCTAGAATTTCTATTCAGAATATTGATAGGTCAATGTTTTGGCAGCGATCTCTGATTTTCTGAAAGTTTTCTGGAACCATTTAAAAACTACTCCTTCAATCAATAGCTCGATTTCAACAAAACTTATGTGGAATGATCCTATGATGTAGGCTTCAACATATTAAATGAGAATTTTTGATTTGGTCAATTTCTTGGTGGCCATCTTTGAATTCCGGAAAATCATCCATCATGTCTATTTAAATCCAAATGCTTTAAATGCCAATGGTCCAGATAAGCGCCGCAGGCCCTTGGGCCTCTTGTTTATATGTGAATTATTTGTCTTATAGCATGTATACTAAAGCTTTTTTCACTTCAAGAGTATACTTACCTCCCTAATACTCTTTGATATTGCTAAATATCGGCTGTCACTCAATAAACACTCAGAATAAAAACAGTTAGGTGCCCCTACTGGGCAGGGAGTCAGAGTGCAGTCCGGCGGATGCCAGCCCCACCACCACGCATGCACAGACTAGCACTTCCTCTTTGCTAATTTATTGGCAGAGGGTGAACACATGCTTTGTGCTTTATGCTTTTCACTTGTATTCTAAGTCAATTTTAAGCAGTTAAATAGAAGTTTGAACACCTGTTGTGATGTCTGAGAGAGTGACTTCGCCGGAGGAGGGCCCAGGACCTATCCATCAGGTGACTTCTATTATATTTTAGCGAGTTTTTCCCGGTGTAATGTGTTTCCGGGACTCGCGTTTACCGTGATAAGCGCCTAGTATAGTTGTTTTATTTCAACATGGTGCTATATAATACTAATCTCTCTTTGTGTTTATGTCCACAGGTATCTGTCAGGATATGTAATGGACATCACAGCATCAGAGGGTTTGTTTCTCTCCACCAAGGTTCCATTTCCTACAAATACTGTTAGGTTATCTAACCAAAAAGTAAGTCTATGGCCAGTGATTCGGAGGCCTCGTATGAAGGTCTTCTCACTTTGCCCTCTTGATCCAATTCCTTCCCCTAAAGGTGGAGAGAGTTAAGAGGCGTAGTCTTGGTGGAGTGTTCCAGTTCATCACGTTGGATGGTTTGTCTATACAAAGAGTCAGGTATTCTAGTTCATGATATGAGGTGATGTTAATTATTTTTAACTGTAATTGCCATTGTTATCATTGTGTATCTGATGTTTGTGTAGTCTGAATATCTATCCTGAAGATGTTCTGGTTATGAATACAATTCGTCCTTACACCTGGATGTTTGTTTCGGATCGATTTAATTTCTGTCATGGGATTAATGACGTCATAATCAGCCTTGCGCTTTATTAACAATTAAAGTTTTGTCCAACGCTGGTGTCAGATGATTTGTGATCCTTATGATCATTTCCCTCTCTTTTAGTTTGGTTTTGAGTTTCTAACTTTAACTAAATTGCTCATTGTCCTCGTCCTTTGTCCTGTTTCAGAGACCTGGTTGCTCGTCCTGTGGGCGTTTTCTGAAAGAAAAATTCATCCCGCATCTTTGCTTTCATTGTAGCCCCTGTGGGCCATTGCTCAATTGTGACGTATGTAAGCATTGGGGGGGGGGGGGGGGGGGCGAGCTAATGACCAAATTTGTATGCTTGCAGGCTAAGGACAAGGTTGTGGAGGAGGAGAGGAAGCAAAAGAGAGAGGGTGTGAGTAAAAAGGGTAAGAGGAAGGCCTCGTCCTCAGTGGACATGGAGGCCTTCCGTAGTGAGATGTTGGGAGAGATGAAGAGGACAATAAAAGATTTGGTTCCAGAGTTGCTTCGTGGCATGCTTCCTGGACCAAATCCTTTGTTGTCCTCATCATCTGCTTCAGAGCAGATAATCCCCGCCTCTGAATATGGTTTCCTTAGGCCGCTACCAGTTTTCGATGATTCAGAGGTGGCCCCATTAGTGGGGGCGTTCCACGACCCTGGCAGCAGGCTTGCCGCGCCGAGGGATCGTGGACGGCTGTCGCTGGAACCTGCTGGCTGCTTATCAGCCCAGGGGTATCCGCACGCCGCAGGTGCCAGTACCTCCTATGGCACCTTTCCTGGCCAGTCCGGGTTAGCTCTCTTTGCTGACCCGGAGTCTAATCTTTCTGGCCAGGAAGAAGAGGATTATCTGTTAGGGTCACCATCTGAGGACGTGGCCATGGATTTTGACGTCTGTGCACCCCTCGCGGGGGAATACAGGCGACATGATCCATTGTTCTATTCACGCAGGAGTAGAATCCACGGAGCAAGGCGCTGCCGCATCGTGCCCTGGATTACCAGAGGTACGGTGTGGTACCCAAGCCTAGCGTGGATGACTGCGCGGCTTTGGGTGAGGATGCGCGGCCAGGCTCCCGTTCTGACACGGGAGCTTTGTGTTTGAACGCGTTGCGTTCGGCCAATGCCGCATTGCGGGATGCGGAGGAGAGTAGGAGAGCGTCTATTGCAGCGCTGTCTCACGTCTCCCAGCTGTTACAGGGGGTGGTAACAGCATCCGCATCACGCCAACCGAGCCCGGTCACAGTCCAGAGAGCCATCCAGGATGGTATCAACCTGGCTCTGGACTGTATGACTCGGGCGGTGACCAGGAGTGTCCGGGTGAGGCGCACGTTTGCGTTGGATAACCTCTGCCCGTCCCAGGACCTGTACAATAGGCTACTGTGTACGCCTATGGCAGGTCCTGGTCTCTTTGGAGGTGAGGGATGTGGGCACCTCCAGGAGACGGTTACTCTGGTCAATAACCAGAGGGCGCTGCGCGAACAGTTTGAGGTGCTCCGTAGGGAGCGCGTTCGCGCTGCACCCCCTGCGTATCATCGCCTGCAGGCCCGGCTCGGCCACGTGCGATTTGGCCAGCAGTGAGGGGGGCGCAGGCTCCTCAGGCCCAGGCAGCCACCCGCGCACCGAGGTGCGCGCGGTGCTGGTCGTGGCGCGCGAGGATCTGGTCGTGGTAATCGTGCCAGATGGGCCGGTTACCGCAGTGAGAACCACTCCGGTGTTTCTGGCGAAGGAGACAGTGCCACTCTTGCACTCCTTATGTCCACCTCTCTCCCTAGGTGGACTGGTGGGAGGGCGGCTGGCCGACCACATGCAAGAGTGGGAACGGTTGACTCAGGACCGTTTAGTTTTGCGATGGCTTTCAGTCGGGTATCATCCCGATTGGATGACAGGCCCGCCATCGCGGCTGTCTCTGCTGCCAATCTGGACTCCAAATCCGAGAGATCCAGATCAAAGGTTGTGTATCGAAGAGGAGATAAACTCCCTCATACAAAAAGGAGCAATTCAGCCGGCACAGAAGTGTCCGGGCTTCTATTCAACCGTGTTCTTAGTGACAAAAAACACCGGAGGGTGGAGACCAATTCTCAACCTCAAGCCATTGAACAAGTTCATAGAGACGCCCAGTTTCAAGATGGAGACTGTGCGCTCGGTGTTGGCGGGGTTAGAGAAGGGAATGTGGACAGCTTCAATAGATTTGAAGGATGCTTATTTCCACATCCCCATAGCGAGGAGTTTCCATCGCTTCCTGAGATTTGCATTCCAGGGCAGACAGTGGGAATTCAGGGTGTTACCCTTCGGAATTTCCACAGCTCCTCGGGTTTTAACCCGTGTGGTACTTGCGATTACCGCATACCTCCGCAGGAGAAGCATAGCAGTCCACACGTACATAGACGACTGGCTGTTAAAGGCACACACCCAGGGAGGTTTATCGGCCAATCTGGAGATTGTTTTGAAGACTCTCACAGACTTAGACTGGATGATCAATTTCCAAAAATCAGAGCTGACTCCATCCCAGAAGTTTGTTTACCTGGGGATGTTCTTCGATCTAGAGATAGGATATGTTTATCCTACTCAGGAGAGAGTTCATACAGTCGTCATGTCCTGGCACGGGTTTACTTGAGAATGCTGGGGTTGATGGTTTCGTTGGAACCAGTCATTCCTCAGGCCGCCTTACGCAGGTGGCCGATCCAGTTATTTCTCATGACGCAATGGACCCAGAGTACAGGTTCACTGGACTCAAAAGTGTCAGTTTTGGCGCCTCTGATTCACCACCTGCAATGGTGGTTGAACACAGAGAATCTCCTGGTGGGGGTTATGCTAACCCCTCCTCACCCTCAGGTAACTGTGTATACAGATGCCTCGATTGAGGGGTGGGGAGCTTGCCTGGAAGAATCCACGATATCAGGGCTTTGGGATCTGGAACAGTCAAAGGAACATATCAATCTACTGGAACTAAGGGCAGTAGTCCTGGGCCTAGAACATTTCTTACAGAAAGTTCAGGGCAAGATTGTTCTTATTCGTTCAGACAACTCAACAGTAGTGACTTACATAAACCGCCAGGGCGGAACGAAGTCGCCCAGTCTCTGTATGATGACATGGAGACTGCTTTGTTGGTGCCTGGATCACAGGATTACCTTGAAAGCAGTTCATATTCCGGGAAGGTTAAATCTGCTAGCAGACTCATTGAGCCGAAGGATGAGTGTTTTACCCATGGAATGGCAACTAAATCAATGTGTGGCGGATCGTCTGTTCGACCATTGGGGGAAACCCAACATCGATTTGTTCGTAACGAAGAGGAATGCGAAGATGACGACGTACGTCTCTCCGATTCCAGACCCAAGCGCTTTCGCAACAGATGCGTTAGCTATCAGCTGGGTGGGAATGTATGCATACGCATTCCCTCCAGCAATCCTGATTCCAAAAATTCTTCAGAAAATCAGACAGGAGGAGTGCCAAGTGCTTCTGATCGCCCCAGATTGGCCAAGCCGATCATGGTATACGGATCTGCTGGACCTTCTGGTCTGCAATCCGGTTCCTCTGCCTCTGATGGACGACATTATCTTCCAGGGCAAGGACCGTCACAACAATCCATCAATGTTCCGATTGACTGCGTGGATGTTGTCAAGGAATCTAGAATTAAGGAGGGCTTTTCTGAGCAAGCAGCCATGTTTATGGCCAAAGCCAGGAGGGGGTCAACCTCCAGAGCATATAATTATAAAATCAACAGATTTGCAGAGTGGTGCTCAAAAAGATGTATTGATCCAATGGATTCATCTATTCAGGTAGTAGCCGATTTCCTCTGTCACCTGTATGATGCCTATAGCCTCAAGCCTAACTCTATTGCTGGTTATAAGTCAGCTTTAATGACTGTTATCCCTTGCTTGGCGAATAGGGGAAGTGATGAAGTAAGTACATTAAATGTATTAATTAAAGGCATGGGCAATCTAAGACCAAGGAATCCCCCGGTGATTCCGTCTTGGAGTTTATCTCTAGTGCTTCAGGTACTAGGTGATAAATGGAATCAGTCGTTGAAATATCCAGGTCAACCTATTTTTTTGCCTGCTTTAACTAGATATGATCCTAATTCTAAAGCATGGTGTCCCGTCCCGGCGCTGCTCCGGTACAAACAGCGTACTTCGGAGTGGTGGACCGACCAGTCAGTGTTATGGTTGTCATATATTGAACCCCATGGCAGGACGTCTAAGGACACCATTTCCAGGTGGATTGTAGAATGTATCCAATTTTGTCATAAATCCGCCACCGGTAAGCAGGTTGACATGGCCAAGGCTCACAGTGTCCGCGGCGTAGTGACTTCCACTTCCCTATTTAATGGGGTCCCTGTGGATGATATTATGTTGGTTGCTCAGTAGCACTGTGAGTCAAGTTTTACAGACCATTATCTCCGTGACACCTCAAATCCTCTCGCCTTGTCGATTTTGAAAAAATAATTAAAGGTAATTTTTTGATGAGGTTTCCTCATTGCTTATATATATCACAATTAATTAATGGGAACAACCACTTTTTGGGACTGCATCAGCCTTCACCACTGGGAAGATAATGTCAGCAGCCAAGTTCAACAAGGTCAGTCTTGTTCATGTGTTGTTCATTGTTGATTGTGTTGTCACGTGACCCTTTGTTATTAATATGGTGATGGTTTGTGTGTTTATGTGGTTCATCATTGAGAGTATACGAAAATGGAGCCTTTTCGTCTCTGTCCTATAGTACATGGCACTGGTACGTAGAGAGCGTATGGGACATTGAGGTCATTCGAGTCTTCCTCCCAGGAAAGGGGTGGGGGAGCGCATATGACATTCGGTCATCTCTCATCCATCGGTTTGTGTTAACCGAGGTTTTTGTCAAATCCTGACTGTGTTTCACACAGTTTCAGAAGTTTAAGTGCCTTAAACGCGGAAAAGCGTATAGGGAAGAGCTGGTCTTTTGACCTCGCCTCCCTCCCGCCGAATTCCCTGTCGAATTCTGGCAATATCAAAGAGTATTAGGGAGGTAAGTATACTCTTGAAGTGAAATAAACGAAATCAAGGATTTCTTTTTTCACGAGAGAGTTGATACTTACCTCCCTAATACGGACCCGACCTCTCCACCCCACAGAGGCTCGGTCTTCAGGCTTTTAATAGTTGCATGTGTGTCAGCCAATAACTTAGTCAGAGGAAGTGCTAGTCTGCGCATGCGCGGTGGTGGGGCTGGCATCCACCGGACTGCACTCTGACTCCCTGCCCAGTAGGGGCACCTAACTGTTTTTATTCTGAGTGTTTATTGAGTGAAAGCCGATATTTAGCAATATCAAAGAGTATTAGGGAGGTAAGTATCAACTCTCTCATGAAAAAAGAAATCCTTTATTTCGTTTAATTTACCTTATGTCTGGCGTCCCCCACTGTGCATCTATTCATTCACATTGTAATTGCTTTTAATTCTGAACCTTATAGGTCTGTCATTACCACCTCTGACTGGACTCCTGTCATTGCCACAAGAATTACAGGTCAGACATTAACACCGCATTTCCTCAAATACATTTATCTCAGAGCAACCATTAGACTCCAACGAATCTGAGTCACAGCTGTTTAAAAATATTCAGTGTTCCTTATATTTAGCTCCCCTGGCCATTGACCTGAATGGCCATCTGGCCAAGTCAGCTTATGCCATGGCGACCATCCATCATCTTTCTATCATCCATCCATCTCTCTGTCCATCAACTTTTGCTTTTTATTCCTCATTAACCGCTCGGATTTCAACCTAATTTGGCTGGAAGAACCCTTGTAAGATTTTGTGAAAAATTTACCAGAAGTTGTCAAAATGCTACCCCTCATTAATCGCTTTGCGGATTTCAACTTAATTCGGCTGAAAGGACCCTTATAGAGTTAAGTATCAGAACTTGTATGCAAAATCTTGATTGGTCGATTTTTTCGGTGAAAATCTTAGTTTAAAAAAATAATTTACCGGAAATTGTCAAAACAACTCCACATTAACTGATTGGCGGATTTCAACTTAATTTAGCTCGAAGTACCCTATGGCACTAGGCTTCAGAACCTTTCTAAATAATTTTGATTGATACATTTTTTGTCTGCAAATCTTAGATTTCATGAAAAATTTACTGGAAATTGTCGAAAAAGCTGCTTATTACCTGCTTGTAGGCACCAGAGGTTTTATTCAGACTTTTGCTTGGTCAAATTTGTGGTGAAAATCATAGATTTTAATTAAAAAAATGTATTGGAAATTGTCAAAACTCATTTCCTCCTTAACTGCTTGATGGATTGTATATAAAGTTGATTGTAAGTATTATACAGTGGTAAGCTCTTGAACCAGAATTTTGGTTGGTCGATTTTTGGTGGCCATTTTGGATTTTTCAAAAATTTTCGGGAGATTAAAATGCTACTGCTTAATTAATGCCCAGATTTCAATGAAACATGAGGGGAATAGTCCTGGGGCAGTACGTGTCAATATATCCAGCGAGAATTTTGTTTGGTCAATTTCATGGGCATCTTGGATTTTTCAAAAATTATCCATCATGTCAATTTAAATGCAAATGGTTCAAATGCTAATGGTCCAGGGGAGCATCACAGCCCCTTAGGCCTCTTGTGCCAGTATGGGTTTGCTTTCACCACTCAGTGCAGACCGGTATTGGCTTGCCATCACCACTCAGTGCAGACCGGTATGGGCTTGCCATCACCCATCAGTGCCATCACCCATCAGTGTAAAACGGCGTGGGCGTGTCATCACCCATCAGTGCCATCAGTGTAGACCGGCGTGGGTGTGTCATCACCCATCAGTGCCATCACCCATCAGTGTAGACCGGCGTGGGTGTGTCATCACCCATCAGTGGAGGCCGGTATGGGCGTGCCATCACCGCTCAGTTGCAGACTGGTGTACTTTGTACAGAGAAGGCTTGTAACAAGCTACTACTCATAGCATAGTCACAAATTGCTGACATGATGTCTGGAACCACTGGAGCATGCTTCTTTATGACCTTAACTTGCTGACATGAGGTCTGGAGCATGGTTCTTTATGACCTTGACTTGCTGACATGAGTTCTGGAGTGTGGTTCTTTATGGCCTTGAATTGCTGACATGATATCTGGAGCCACTGGAGCATGGTTCTTTATGACGTTGACTTGCTGACATGAGGTCTAGTGCCGCTGGAGTGTGGTTCTTTATGACCATGATTTGCTGACATGATGTCTGGAGCCACTGAAGCGAGGCTTGCACAATTATTCAATTTTTCGATTAATCGTGAATTTTTTTTTTAAATGGTTGTGGACGATCACGAAACCAAATAATTGAATAATATATAGATATTTGTTTTTCCTATGTAAAGTAAGCTTACATTTTCCAGTGATATTAACCCAGGTGAATGTGAAACATGGGTGTAAATAATGCATTACATCTATATTATTTATTTTATGACTTGTTTTGATGAAAGAAAACATTAAAATGTTTAAATCCACCATTGGTTTTTTTCAAACAAAGTTTAGGGCGTTCAACTCAGTGCCATTTCCCTCCTCCCCCTCCCCCTGGTGTTGTTGTGTTTATGTAAGAGGTGGCCCTCCCCCTGGCTTTGTGGAGGGTGTGTAAGAGGTGGCCCTCCTCCCACTGGCTTTGTGGTGTTTGTGTAAGAAGTGGCCCTCCTCCCTTGGCGTTGTGGTGTTTGTGTAAGAAGTGCCCCCCCCCCCCATCCCCGCTGGCTTTGTTGTGTTTGTGTAAGCGGTGGGCCTCCCCCCCCCCCACTCCCTGTCTTTGTGGTGTGTGTGTAAGACATGTCCCTCCTCCCCAACCCCCTGGCTTGGTGGTGTTTGTGTAAGAGGTGCCTCCCGCTGGCTTTGTGTTGTTTGTGTTAGAGGTGGCCCTCCTCCCCCCTGGTTTTGTGTTGTTTGTGTAGGCGATGGCCCTCCTCCCCCTCGCTTTGTGGTGTTTGTGTAAGAGGTGCCCCCCCCCCCCCCCCATCCCTGCTGGCTTTTTTGGTGTTTGTGTAAGAGGTGGCCCTCCTCCCCCTGGCTTTGTGGTGTTTGTGTAAGAGATGGCCCTCCTTCCCCTGGCTTTGTGGAGTTTGTGTAAGACGTGTCCCTCCTCCCCCAACCGCTGGCTTGGTGGTGTTTGTGTAAGAGGTAACCCCCCCCCCCCTCTCTGGCTTTGTCGTGTTTGTGTAAGAGGTGCCTCTCCCTGGCTTTGTGTTGTTTGTGTAAGAGGTGGCCCTCTCCCCCTGGCTTTGTTGTGTTTGTGTAAGAGGTGCCCCCCATCCCCCTGGCTTCGTTGTTTGTGTAGGAGGTGGCCCTCCTCCCCCTGGCATTGTGGTGTTTGTGTAAGAGGCGCCCCCCCCATCCCCTGGCTTTGTGGTGTTTGTGTAAGAGGTGGCCCTCCTCCCCCTGCCTTTGTGGTATTTGTGTAAGAGGTGGCCCTCCTCCCCCTGCCTTTGTGGTGTTTGTGTAAGAGGTGCCCCCCCCCCCCATCCCCTGGCTTTTTGGTGTTTGTGTAAGAGGGTGACCCTCCTCCCTCCCTGGCATTGTGGTGTTTGTGTAAGAGGCGGCCCTCCCCCTGGCATTGTGGTGTTTGTGTAAGAGGTTTCCTCCCCCCATCCCCCTGGCTTTGTGGTGTTTGTGTAAGAGGTTGCCCCCCCCATCCCCTTGGCTTTATGGTGTTTGTGTAAGAGGGGGTGGGGCCTCCACCCTCTGGCTTTGTGGTGTTTGTGTAAGAGGTGGCCCTCCTTCCCCTCCCTTTGTGATGTTTGTGTAAGAGGTGACCCCACATCCCCCTGGCTTTGTGGTGTTTGTGTAGGAGGTGGCCCTCCTCCCCCTGCCTTTGTGGTGTTTGTGTAAGAGGTGCCCCCCATCCCCTGGATTTGTGGTGTTTGTATAAGAGGGTGACCCTCGTCCCTTCCTGGCATTGTGGTGTTTGTGTAAGAGGCGGCCCTCCCCCTGGCATTGTGGTGTTTGTGTAAGAGGTTTCCTCCCCCCCCATCCCCCTGGCTTTGTGGTGTTTGTGTAAGAGGTTGCCCCCCCCCCATCCCCCTGGCTTTGTGGTGTTTGTGTAAAAGGTGGCCCTCCTTCCCCTCCCTTTGTGATGTTTGTGTAAAAGGTGACCCCACATCCCCCTGGCTTTGTGGTGTTTGTGTAGGAGGTGGCCCTCCTCCCCCTGGCTTTGTGGTGTTTGTGTAAGAGGTAGCCCTCCTCCCCCTGGCTTTGTGGTGTTTGTGTAAGAGGTGGCCCTCCTCTCCTCCCCCTGGCTTTGTGGTGTTTGTGTAAGAGGTGGCCCTCCTCCCCCTGGCTTTGTGGTGTTTGTGTAAGAGGTGGCCCTCCTCCCCCTGGCTTTGTGGTGTTTGTGTAAGAGGTGGCCCTCCTCCCCCTGGCTTTGTGGTGTTTGTGTAAGAGGTGGCCCCCACCCCATCCCCCTGGCTTTGTGGTGTTTGTGTAAGAGGTAGCCCTCCTCCCCCTGGCGTTGTGGTGTTTGTGTAAGAGGTGGACCTCCTCCCCCTGGCTTTGTGGTGTTTGTGTAAGAGGTAGCCCTCCTCCCCCTGGATTTGTTGTGTTTGTGTAAGAGGTGGCCCTCATGCCCATTTGTGGTGTTTGTGTAAGATGTCCCCCCCCCCCATCCCCCTGGCTTTGTGGTGTTTGTGTAAGAAGTGGCCCTCCTCCCCCTGGCTTTGTGGTGTTTGTGTAAGAGGTCGCCCTACTCCCCTCCCTTTGTGGTGTTTGTGTATGAGGTGCCCCCCCCACCCCCTGGCTTTGTGTTGTTTGTGTAAGAGGTGGCCCTCCTCCCCCTAGCATTGTGGTGTTTTGCTGAGTGTTGAGTCTCACTGTTTGCAGGTACAGATACTGAGTGTATTTCTGGATGTTGCGAGTTTACTCAGACTGGCAGAAGTATGTCGTGACTTTAAGCTGCTTTCTCGTGACCGGTTCATCTGGAGACTTGCCTATGTTAGAAAGTTTGGCAGTAAGTAGTTATGTTAATCCTTTAATGATGAATATTGCTCTGAATAGAGACATCCATTTCTAGATATTCCCCACCAATTTCTAGCTACGCTCCACCCACTTTTTGCGCATGTTGGAGTCGATTTGAAACTGAAAATTGAATTCCCATAATTTCAAGGTTACTTACTATACAGGTAAGCTGAAGGTGTTGATTGATCTGGAGGGCAAACGTGCAAAGGTACGCCCTTGGCTTCAAAATTACCAGTTTTCGTTTTTGGACAAAAATGACCTCCCTTCATCATATACCCTGGGAGAAGGGCATCCCTTGGGCTTTAGAGACTTTTTTTAATTTTTGGCAGATCAGATTAGCTCAATGAAAATATTAGACGATACCTTGTGAGAGTCTTTCCATGTTTCCATCACACCTGTGTCAAAAGCCCAGGTGGAAAGGCACCTCATGGGTCTCAAAGTTGACAGTTATCATCTTTGGCAGTAATCACCTCCCTTTCATCTGAGAGATTCAATAGACATATGAGAAGATGTGGCTTCCTTTAATTTAATCCTCAACTCTGGGTTACATACCAAGGGGAACACCAACCCTTGGCCCTTAAAGTTACCAGTTTTCGTCTTTAGCAGAAATGACTTGCCTTTCATCAGAGAGGTTCACTGGACATGTTAGAAGATACCCTGTGACATCAGAGGTTCACTGGGCATGTTAGAAGATACCCTGTGACATCAGAGAGGTTCACTGGACGTGTTAGAAGATACCCTGTGACCTCAGAGAGGTTCACTGGATGTGTTAGAAAATACTCTGTGACATCAGAGAGGTTCACTGGATGTGTTAGAAGATACCCTGTGACATCAGAGAGGTTCACTGGACATGTTAGAATATACCCTGTGACATCAGAGAGGTTCACTGGACGTGTTAGAAGATACCCTGTGACATCAGAGAGGGGTTCACTGGACGTGTTAGAAGATACCCTGTGACATCAGAAAGATTCACTGGACGTGTTAAAAGATACCCAGTGACATCAGAGAGGTTCACTGGACGTGTTAGAAGATACCCTGTGACATCAGAGAGATTCACTGGATGTGTTAGAAGATACCCTGTGACATCAGAGAGGTTCACTGGAAGTGTTAGAAGATACCCTGTAACATCAGAGAGATTCACTGGACATGTTAGAAGATACCTTGTGACATCAGAGAGGTTCACTGGACATGTTAGAAAATACCCTGTGACAACAGAGAGATTCACTGGACGTGTTAGAAGATACCTTGGACATCAGAGAGATTCACTGGACATATTGGAAGATACTCTGTGACATCAGAGCGATTCACTGGACATGTTAGAAGATACCCTGTGACATCAGAGAGGTTCACTGGATGTGTTAGAAGATACCCTGTGAGCCCCTTTAGTGCTAACATCATGGATTTTCCTAAATAATAAGCCTGCACCCCCTAACTTTGCAAATGTCTTATTTATTTGACATTTATGTCCTTTTCCTTGATTTTCATGAAAACTTTACTATAGGTATATCATATAATATCACGTATGCTGGATCCATTGGTGATGGTTTCGAAGTGTTCTAGCCTCAAGGTCAACGTCAAGCCTTAGTTGTAAAAGTTACCAATTTTTGGATTTTTTTCAGAAATTAGCGCAACTTGTGAAGCCATGCTCTGTGGTCATATAAGAAGAAGCCTTATACTATTCCTTAATTGCAGATTTACAGTCGCTTCAGTAAATGTCTCCTAGTTATTAATATTAGGTTATTTAACATTTCCGAGCACAATATGGATTTTTACTGTATGAGTCCACGTTGTGTTTAAAAATCAGTATTGGACGAGACCCAAAAATCATTAATCACAACGTGGACAAGTACAATAAAAAAAAAAAAAAATATATATATATATATATATATATATATATATATATATATATATATATATATATATAAACAATGAGAAAATAAACAATTCAATGCACGGAACATGCTATTTAGCTCGTGTACAGTGCGAATGCTGTGAGTTAGCAACTCATTTATGATGTAATACAACATTGAGTAATGCTATTATGATGTAATGTTTGTGTGATGTAACGATGCTGAGGCAAATGATGTCATGGTGACGTAAAATTAGTATGACGCAGCAAATAGCCTCGAGAGTCCAATAACGATTTTTCTTGGAGGGTCACCTGGTAGAAATTCAGCCATTTCATTGGCTAATATATACAGGTATATAATAGTAATAATTATTCTTATTATTATGCCCGCCAAATGTTTTATTATTATATTATGTAATGGTGCGGTCTGGGCGGGCAGCAGAGTGGTTTCCCCATTACTGTTTATCGAATCGCTTTGAAACTTCATAGTGTGGTTGGACTAGGTCTGAGGAAGAAACCTATTGAAATTGACGATGATCTGAAATCCAAAATGGCCACCGGTGGTAATCTTAAAAATTGGTTTCCGGATGATAACTCCGTGACTGTTTATCAGATCGCTTTGAAACTTTTTAGAGTGATTGGACTAGATCTGACGAAGAAACTTATCGAAATGGACGATGATCTGAAAATCAAGATGGCCGCCAGCCACCAGCAGCCATCTTTAAAATTGGTTTCCACGTGATAACGCTGTTAATGTTTATCAGATCACTTTGAAACTTCATATGAAGGCTGCACTAGGGCTGGAGAAGAAACCTATCGAAATTGACAATGATCTGAAATTCAAGATGGCCACCGGTGGCCATCTTGAAAATTGGTTTCCAGATGATAACTCCATTCCCGTTTATCGGATTGTTTTGAAACTTCATGGGGTGGATGGACATGCCTTTTGGAGGATTCACCGTTATAGGGCCAAGATTTTGGGTGAATCGCTTAAAATAATTTAATGAATTTTAACAGATAGCTTCTTTATGATGAGAAGATGTGCCTTTTGAAGGATTCATCTCTATAGCTCCAATATCTTGGGTGAAAATGGGATTTTTAATGCAAAAACTTACAATTTTTGTCATTTTCTTTATTTTATATATTTAAAATTTTTTTTTTTCAATTTTAATTTTTATTAATATGAAGGCTTTGAATAAAATTGCTACCTACCACATAGAGAAAGGCATTTGCAGTGATTGCGGGGCCCTCTGAGTCAAACAACGTTTTCTTGTTATTATCCCCACGTCAAAAGGTAAAAAAATGGATTGTAATGCGACTCCTCTGACACTGTTGGACGGAATTCAAACAAATTTAGTATGTCAGTTACCCATATCACTGCAGAGTATCTGAGCACATTTACATTTGGCTGGGGTCAAAAGGTCATGAAATTGATTGCAATGCAACTCCTCTGAAATCGTTATACAGAACTCAACTAAAATATGATATCTGAGTTACTCCTATGATTGCGGAGTGCAAGAGGCCACTTAGATTTGGCTCCGCCCCCAGGGGGCGAGAGAGGTGTCAAAAGGTCCAACTTTAACCGTCAGAAATTGATTGTAATGCATCTCCTCTGAAACTATTGGACGGAATTCAACCCAATTTGGTATGTGAGCTACCCATATCAATGTGGAGAAGATAAGCACATTTACATTTGGCCCCGCCCACAGAGGTAGAGGGTGGGGTCAAAAGGTCTTGAAAATGATTGTAGTGCAACTCCTCTGACACTATTGGATGGAATTCAACCAAATCTAGTATGTCAGTTACCCATATCAATGTGAAGGGGATGAGCACATCTACATTTGGCCCGGCCCCCAGGCATTGTGGAATGGGGTCAAAAGGTCATGAAATTCATTGTAATGCAATGCCTGACACTAATGGACGAAATTCAACCAAATTTGGTATGTGAGTTATGCATATGATTGCGGTGTTCAAAAGGACGTTTACTTTTGCCTCTCCCCCCCCCCCCCCCCACCCCACGAGGATGGGTTGTGGGGTGTGTCAAAAGTTTGAAGCGGTGAACGTGGGGATGTGCGATGACGCGTCATCGACCGATCAATCTAGTTTGATTATTCAATTAGTCATGATTAGTCTTAAAAATATGATCGTGGACAATCACAAACTAAATAATCCAATATTCAAAGACTTTCAATCTCCAAGATAGTTGTTTTTAAAAATGTAAAGTAACACAATTAACTGGAAATTAGACTGGAGGCTTTTTAGCCTCTTACCGTATATTAGCCTTTTACCAATTTTTGTTCATTAAGCGTTATTTTAGTAATATTCCCGATTGAAGTAAGATTTGTACATCTTCAAATATTGCCAATACTAGCGCTTTTGAAAGCTTTATGCACCCCCAACCTACACCCCACCGGTACATCTACGATTCATCATATGATCACAATTATTTATCTAAAATGATCGCGATAATAAAAATTGCATAATTGTGCAAGCCTAATTATTATTATTATTATTTTATTTTTTTTATTATTATTATTATTATTATTATTATTATTGTTATTAGAACGCAGTAACATGGAGCTAAGTCAAGACTGGTTTCAGGTATGTTCTAAGTGACATTTCATGTGATTAATCAAGTAATATGAGTCATCTAAGGGCTGATGTTAGTGCCATTAAAACATTCATTTTCCATGTGTGATTTGGTTACTAAAAGCAGAATCATTCATGACGTAACTTATACAGAGCTCTTCTCTCTTGATGTGCTGCTTGATTGCTGACATTAGATACATCACTAAGTATAATCTATCAGATAGTGTGAGACAGAATGCGAGCCAGCGAGTGAGTGTAGAGGCATGTGTGTGTGTGTGTGTGTGTGCGTGCGTGCGTGCGTGCGTGCGTGCGTGCGTGCGTGCGTGCGTGCGTGCGCTGGAGCGAGTGAGTGCGGAGGTGTGTGTCAGCGAGCGAGTGTGTGTGTGCATGCGTGCGCGCGTGTGTGTCATTGTGTGCATGTGTGCGTGCGTGTGTGCATGCATGCGTGCGTGTGTGTGTGTGTGTATATGCTGGTGTGTGTGTGTCAGAGTGAGTGTGTGTGTGTGCATGCGTGCACACGTGCGTGTGTGTCAGGGTGAGGGTGTGTGATGCTGTGTGTCAGAGTGAGAGTGTGTGTGTGTGTGTGTGTGTGTGTGTGTGTGTGTGTGTGTGTGCTGCGTGTGTGCGCTGCGTGTGTGTGCACTGCTGTGTGTCGGAGTGAGTGAGTGTGGATGTGTGTGTGTGTGTCAGAGTGTGTGTGTGTCAGAGTGTGTGTGTGTGTGTGTGTGTGTGTGTGTGTGTGTGTGTGTGTGTGTGTGTGTGTGTGTGTGTCAGAGTGTGTGTGTGTGTGTGTGTGTGTGTGTGTCAGAGTGTGTGTGTGTGTGTGTGTGTGTGTGTGTGTGTGTGTGTGTGTGTGTGTGTGTGTGTGTGTGTGTGTGTGTGTCAGAGTGTGTGTGTGTGTGTGTCAGAGTGTGTGTGTGTGTGTCAGAGTGTGTGTGTGTGTGTCAGAGTGTGTGTGTGTGTGTGTGTGTGTGTGTGTGTGTGTGTGTGTGTGTGTGTGTGTGTGTGTGTGTGTGTGTGTGTGTGTGTGTGTGTGTGTGTGTGTGTGTGTGTGTGTGTGTGTGTGTGTGTGTGTGTGTCAGAGTGAGTGAGTGAGTGAGTGTGGATAGATTGACATTGGCATTCAAAGGTAATTCTGTTCATGTCTAACCTTCTTCAAAGTAGAAACTGTGTTCGACATCCTCAGATGATGCGATCTTCCCAAGAGTTTTCCTTAGCTATGTGGAATGTACGTGGTCTGACTGCAACATCAGAGGCAAAAGAGCAGCAAGTTCAGACAGATTATAAGCTAGTCTTCATGGACCAAAAGCAGGCCACATACCAGGGTTTAGGTTTTCTAATCGGACCAAGGCTAGGGACCATGTTATTAGTTTTGAATATGTCAGTGACCTCGTTACATTGATTGATCTGGGTATACCAACACGAAAACGCACCACCACTAGGTGTTGCATAGTTAATGTATACGGACCAACTACTGAAAAAGCCAAATCCATCAATACTAGATTTCTTCTGTGCAGACCTGAGCTCCGCCATTGCTATCCCATCCAGATGGCAACTGTTCATGTGTGGAGATTTCAACAGCAAACTGGGTAAACCCAGAAATGTGAACAAGAATTCAGGACTTGGATTATGTATGGGATTTCCACAAAATTGGCATAGATATGTCACCAGCCTTTGACACAGTTACATGCTCAAAGATCCTAGATGTGCATTAATCATACAGATAGATAGATAGATAGATAGATAGATAGATAGATAGACAGATAGATGGATGGACAAACAGATGGATGGTTGGATAGGCCAGTTGCAATGAAGATGAGCTGCGACTAGTGAGACTACTTGCAGACACTAAGCTGAGAGAACAAATCAGGTTAGTGAAGTCTGTAGAGTTTGAGACATCAATCGGCTCCCCATAGAGAGATGGTCTATTCCCTGTCCTTTTCACCTGCTACCTGCTGCTGCATTGCAATGTGCGGGAAAATTCCCCAAAACCAACCCCCAGGGTACATACTGGGTATGGCGCTAGAGATGGAATATGCCGACGACATGGACTTCATAGATGAGGAAATGAAACTCCTTGACGCACTTCTCCCAGATGATCTATGTTTTGCCCTGTGCTAAGGATGCCAGAGGA
The DNA here is from genome assembly GCA_034401795.1 of Chaetoderma sp. LZ-2023a. Lineage (NCBI taxonomy): Eukaryota > Metazoa > Mollusca > Caudofoveata > Chaetodermatida > Chaetodermatidae > Chaetoderma > Chaetoderma sp. LZ-2023a. The sequence goes on from CM067371.1 coordinate 13,496,116, forward strand.
CATACCAGTGCAGAGAACCTTGGAATTTGACTCACTGGGAACAGCAAATATGGAGCCAGGAGAGGACATCATTGCATAAATCTGTTAAACGTGCTGTGAGGTGACCAAGAAAACAGGACTTGGTACACTCAGATTAGGCATGTACCGTAGGAAGTTTTTGGCTGAGAACAAGACACAGTGGTCAAATGTGAAGTACTGATCGCAGCTGTAGGATGTTTCTACAGCGGCAGAATACAGTAATCATAAGTTAGTACAGGCACTGAGGCATTATAGTTCAGTCGCCAAGCTATGCGTCTCTGAATCTATGCTTGTCCGTTGGGTAGTAGCATGGATATTTTGACTCGGCAAGTAGATTGTTCATTTCAAATTGAGACTGTATCCAGTGGTCCATCATATCCTGTGATATACAATTAATATACAGGTAAGCTATTTTCTATCTTCTGATAGCTCTGGTTATATATATGTACATGCCTTAGACATTTCTTTTTCACAGAATATTTAGTCCAGGGCAAGTCGGGCCCTGCGGCAACAAGAAGGCGAGATATTTGTTATCTTTTGATTAATTTCAGTTGTTTAAGACAAGTTATCTGAAGACAAAAGAGTTATTTCGTCATTATCAAAAGATGGATCGTATTTTGTTCATGCCTGATTGGTTGCGCCGTCGACAACCATACCCACTGATTCCTGCTGCACCAAATCGGGGAATTCTAGGCGGTGATTATGACCGCCATCTTGGCTTTCATGGTGTGTATATAGCAGTGTAGTTTATCAATTATTTCAGGGAATTAAAATGTGATGTGCTGCAAATGTGTTATAGAACATTTAGCTTGTGTATATAAGGACAATGTTATGGGACATTTAGCTTGCGTATATAAGAATGTTTTATAACATTGTCCACGATATACTATGCCAGGGCAGTTGCAATGAAGATGAGCTATTACTAGTGAGACTACTACTTGCAGACACCAAGTTTAGAGTACCAGTCAGGTCAGTAAAGTCTGCAGAGTTTGAGACATCAATCGGCTCCCCACAGGAAGATGATCTATCTCCTGTGCCCTTCACCTGTTACCTTGCTGCTGCATTGACATCCGTGCAGGAAAATTCCACAAGAACAAACCCGCCAGTGTCAATGTTGGGTATGCCACTAGAGATGGAATATGCCAACGATGCGAACTTCATAGACGAGGAAAAGAAACTCCTTGATGAACTTCGGCCAATAGCTGCAAGCAAACTAAAAATTAAGAATCTCTTTATGAATGAATCCAAAACAGAGTTCACCCACATATGCCTATCTACAAAGCATGAAAGTAAAGAAAATGACGATCCACTTTGTGGCGGCGAAACAGCTTTCCAGTCCTTCTGGGAGCTCTGGATTCATAGATCAAAGATGCCCTTCATTAAAAGGCTACGTTTATACAATGCAACCTGTGTATCCTTGATGCTGTGTAACTGTAACAGCTGGGCAGCTCCAAAGGCAGCTTTAGACCAACTTGATGCCTGCCACTGCATCCACTTAGGCACCATCACTGGAGACCGATGGCCAGACAGCATAATTTCCAATGATGCAGTGTATAAGATGTGTAACACCGCCGCTATCCATAAAAGTCACCTAGCAAAGATGGTCCATGTTTGGGCGTGTGCTAACGATGTCAGGGGACACACCAGCATAGAGAGCCTCAGAATTTTCCCCACTGGGAGCCAGCAAATACAAAGCCAGGAGAGGACGTCATTGCATAAATCTTTTAAGTATGCTACAAGGTGACCTCAAGAAAGCAGGACTCAGTACAGTCAAATCAAGAATGGACCTGAGGAAGCTAGAGTTTGGCCAAGGACAAAACACTGGGGGCAAAAGCAAAGAAGGACTGATTGCAGCTGTAGGATGTTTCTACTATTACAGCCGCAGAACACAGTAATCATACATACATATAAGGGCAATGTTATAAAACATTTAGTTTGTGTATATAAGGACAATGTTTTAGAACATTTAGCTTTCGTATATAAGGATGATGTTTTTGTCAATATTAATTTGAAATTCTAATCCATGTACATTTCTCTTGCAGTAAATCCTGCCATATTTCCTCCTGGAAGAGGTTATTTTCCACGCAACACGCTGCCGTCTCCTAACTCATCATTTGCTTTACATATGCCTCGACCAATCATTGATCCTATGATGCCATTTGCTCCTCCGCTGCCTCGACCAATCATTGATCCAGATGCTGAGAATCGATTGCTAGACTTGCATGAAGGACATGCTATGCAGAACAACAATGCCACGAACCGCCTGCGGAATCCGTTATTTTCAACACGAGGAACATTACACTTGTTGTAGACTAATATTTACGGAGCACAAGTCACAGACACCATAATGATGTTTTCTACTGTGTGAGCCATGCAGACAGGCTCAAAATATTGTGTTCCCGGTCCAGGTGCATGTGTTTATGTATATATGTATGTGTGTGTGTAGCATGTGTTTTCAAAGGCTGTGAAATCAGGCAAGGTCTACAACAAGACACTGTTCATTCTCCGATAAATATGTCAAAAACATGACACTGTAGTGTCCCATAATGTATCCAGTGAAAAGGAATTGGGCTTGTAAGTAGAGCTCTTTGATGAAAGCTGTCCTGGATAATAAAAGTTTGTCAGGGGAGATCACTCAGGAGAATAGACACATTTTGCTGAAACAAAAATCATGGCACTGTTTCTCCGTCGTGAAAAAGAATTGCAAGTTTAGCTTTAAACCTGTCAGACCTGGCCTGGACAAGAAACTGACAGCTGTATGCACATAATAACATGCTTAGCCCCTCTTGTGGCAAGACAGTGCACTCCAGCACATAATGACATGCTTAGCCCCTCTTGTGGCAAGACAGTGCACTCCAACACATAATAACATGCTTAGCCCCTCTTGTGGCAAGACAGTGTACTCCAACACATAATAACATGCTTAGCCCCTCTTGTGGCAAGACAGTGCACTCCAGCACATAATAACATGCTTAGCCCCTCTTGTGGCAAGACAGTGCACTCCAACACATAATAACATGCTTAGCCCCTCTTGTGGCAAGACAGTGTACTCCAACACATAATAACATGCTTAGCCCCTCTTGTGGCAAGACAGTGCACTCCAACACATAATAACATGCTTAGCCCCTCTTGTGGCAAGACAGTGTACTCCAACACATAATAACATGCTTAGCCCCTCTTGTGGCAAGACAGTGCACTCCAACACATAATAACATGCTTAGCCCCTCTTGTGGCAAGACAGTGCACTCCAGCACATAATAACATGCTTAGCCCCTCTTGTGGCAAGACAGTGCACTCCAACACATAATAACATGCTTAGCCCCCTCTTGTGGCAAGACAGTGTACTCCAACACATAATAACATGCTTAGCCCCTCTTGTGGCAAGACAGTGCACTCCAGCACATAATAACATGCTTAGCCCCTCTTGTGGCAAGACAGTGCACTCCAGCACATAATAACATGCTTAGCCCCTCTTGTGGCAAGACAGTGCACTCCAACACATAATAACATGCTTAGCCCCTCTTGTGGCAAGACAGTGCACTCCAGCACATAATAACATGCTTAGCCCCTCTTGTGGCAAGACAGTGCACTCCAACACATAATAACATGCTTAGCCCCTCTTGTGGCAAGACAGTGCACTCCAGCACATAATAACATGCTTAGCCCCTCTTGTGGCAAGACAGTGCACTCCAACACATAATAACATGCTTAGCCCCTCTTGTGGCAAGACAGTGCACTCCAGCACATAATAACATGCTTAGCCCCTCTTGTGGCAAGACAGTGCACTCCAACACATAATAACATGCTTAGCCCCCTCTTGTGGCAAGACAGTGTACTCCAACACATAATAACATGCTTAGCCCCTCTTGTGGCAAGACAGTGTACTCCAACACATAATAACATGCTTAGCCCCTCTTGTGGCAAGACAGTGCACTCCAACACATAATAACATGCTTAGCCCCTCTTGTGGCAAGACAGTGCACTCCAACACATAATAACATGCTTAGCCCCTCTTGTGGCAAGACAGTGCACTCCAACACATAATAACATGCTTAGCCCCTCTTGTGGCAAGACAGTGTACTCCAGCACATAATAACATGCTTAGCCCCTCTTGTGGCAAGACAGTGCCCTCCAGCACATAATAACATGCTTAGCCCCTCTTGTGGCAAGACAGTGCACTCCAACACATAATAACATGCTTAGCCCCTCTTGTGGCAAGACAGTGCACTCCAGCACATAATAACATGCTTAGCCCCTCTTGTGGCAAGACAGTGCACTCCAGCACATAATAACATGCTTAGCCCCTCTTGTGGCAAGACAGTGCACTCCAACACATAATAACATGCTTAGCCCCTCTTGTGGCAAGACAGTGCACTCCAACACATAATAACATGCTTAGCCCCTCTTGTGGCAAGACAGTGCACTCCAGCACATAATAACATGCTTAGCCCCTCTTGTGGCAAGACAGTGCACTCCAACACATAATAACAGGGCCTCTTGTGTGACTGTGTCTCATAAATGTCATTAAAAATCTGGGGATCAATGCAAACGCCATGAAATATGATCTAGGGCAAGAGCTGAAGCAAGTTTGTTGAAGAAAACGTGATTGGCCAAATGGTTCGGTGGCCATCTTGGATGACCTAGTTTTAGCGAAAACGACCTCCAGAAATGCGGAATGGATCAGGGTGAAATTTGCCAGATAGGACTAAGGGCCATTAAAGTTTGTTCAAGGGAAGGTGATACGTAAAAAAACAAACATGGCCTCCATGGACCAATCAAAATGTAGCGTGTTTGGCGGCCATATTGGATATTTTTATTTTGATGGATTTTAAAGCCGAAATTAGTTTTCTATGGGTTTTTGGGTAGTCCGATGTCAAAATCGCCATTTTCGAAATTGTTAGATAAACGGTTTGGCGGCAATCTTGGATCTTTTCGTGCCAAAAACTCACATACTAACGCAATGGGAAATTTAAAATGTCTTCTCGAGAACAACTGGGCCAATTTGAAGTGTATTTGACAGGAAGCATCCTTAGGGCATAGGGATCCAAGTTTATTCAAAGGAAGCCGATCGTCCAGTTTGGTCAGTGGCCATCTTGGATTTTGGCTGATTTTTAGAAACGCCTTAAAAAATCTCTGAAACCGCTTGGTGAATCAATGCAAATGTCATGAAATATGATCTAGGGCAAGAACTGAACCAAGGGCAAGAGCTAAACCAAGGGCATGAGCTGAACCAAGTTTGTTCAAGGGAGCTTGATTGACCAAATGGTTCAGTGGCCATCTTGGATGACCTAGTTTTAGCGAAAACAACTTCTCCAGAACCACTGAATGGATTGGGCTGAAATTTGGGAGATATGATTAGGGCCTAAACGCCGTTAACGTTTATCCATGGAAAGTTGATACGTAAAAAAAATACGCCATGGATCATTCAAAATTTAGCGTTTTTGGAGGACATCTTGTATTTTCTGAAAATTTCTGAGAAAATCATTAAAAGACTACTTATTACCCACTGGACCAATTTTAATAAAACTTGGCTAAACCTCTTCACAGAAATAAGATTAGTAAATGTTTTCCGTTATCATCTTGTTTTGTCCGTTAGTGCCAGTGGCCAATAATTGCAGGTGAGCGATACAGGCCCCTTGGTCCTCGTGTTCAGAATTCATAATCTGATCATGTTTGTAATAGTGTATGAATATTTGTGAATGCATAATATGATCTGACAACACCGGTTGTAGAGGCGGGCTTAGTATAATACAAAGAAATGGAAGCCACCATATTTTACTGGTATCCCATTTTTTACTTTGATTTTAAGACTGGATGGCATTCTGACCTAAATTTCTGAGACTAATAATTTGGCCAAGGTATATTCTAGTTTATGATATGCACCAGCTTCTTAGCCTGAGTAAAGTGTGTGTACTGTTATATAGATGAAAATATTGTGACCCCCGTTAGCGGTCAAGCCGGGCAAAACCCGCCATTTGCGGAATAGACTATTTTTTAAATGTGACCACTGGTATCCCTGGCTCAATAATCCAGCCAGTCATGGCAGTGGTAAATTAAAGAAATAATCTCTTAGCCTGTAAATTTGGCATTAAATAAGTAAATATTTAGATTTTCTTGACAAACTGACCATTAAACTTTTCAATTGTATAGGAAATGTTTGAGAAATGTAGCGGTCAGTAAAATTAAAGCTTCACCATTCAGACTGTGCACTATTTCAGTGACAACATAGATACATCAACAATACAGGCATCTGTTGGGAGCAATTTATGTACTGTGAACCTTGAATTCTCAGGCGTCATTTTCAAGGTAACTATACAGGTAAACTGCTGCAACTAATTTTACTGGGTACCCCAGTCAAATTCATTTCAAAATATTCAACAGAATGTTTTTAAAATAGTAAATCCGTACAATTCGTACACTTGAGAGACTTAAATGTTCATTACAGATAGATACACCATTCATTATGCATTTTGATTGTGACCAGCCTACATGTGACGTAATTGATTATGACATCATATACTTGAGTGACTGACGAGATCTCTCCATTTGACAGGCAGAGCAATTTATACTAACTGAGTCACAACCGCCGTCAATCAAACGATGTCAGTGTACCATAAGATTTTAACAGCACAAATCTCTGCCATATTACTCTGGATATGCTGGATATTTTGAAAACTAAGCCACCAACAGCTTTCAGTCAAACTTTTCAAAATATACATCAGGGCCAAAGTTATGGCACATTGAAATTATTGTCAAATGGCTTGGGGCAGCGAGATGGTTAAGCAACGTCTGTATGTGTTATAGATGGACAAACCATACAGACAGACAGACGATGACGACGGTGGTGGCGACGATGGACGGACAGTTGTGAGCCGGTAATTGTTGATAAGCATCAGTGGATGTGACCTTTGGAATTAGGCTCAATGATGGGACACTGATGGTGTTGAGAATTAGGCACAATGACTGGACACTGATGGTGTTGAGAATCAGGCACAATGACTGGACACTGGTGTTGTTGAGAATTAGACACAATGACTGGACACTGATGGTGTTGAGAATTAGACACAATGACTGGACACTGGTGTTGTTGAGAATTGGGAAATGTCTGAAATGTACGACGCTGATAGAGATGTTATTTCATATTAATGTATTTATTTGTATATGTAACAATGTTATAACAAATAAGTCTTATTGTCTTCATCACTTAGCCCTTTAAACTGGCTTCAGCAGTACTCTTAAAAAAATATTGCCAAAGGGGTATCACTCAAATCATTTATCTGACAGTTTCGAAAGTGGCAAATTTGAAATCAGCATACACAAAAATCAATATAAAATCAATTTCGGATTCAAAATCCATCAAATAAAAAAATGCAATATGGCCATCAAAAATGCTACATTTTGATTGGTCAATGGCGGACATGTTTTTTTATGTATCAACTTTGCTTGAACAAACTTTAACGGCCCGGAGTGTCTAAACATGTCCCAAATTTTGGCCCGATCCATTCAGCGGGTCTCGAGAAGTTGTTTTCATGAAAAATAGCTCATCCAAGATGGTCGCTGAACGGATCAGAGCGAAGTTTGATAGATATGATTAGGGAGTAAGGGCCATCAAAGTTTGTTCAAGGGAAGTTTATACGTCAAAAGACAGCATGTTTGGTGGCCATATTGGATTTTTATATTTGATGGATTTTGAAGCTGAAATTGCTCAGTTTTTAGGTACTCAGTTTCGATAATTAGTCGCATAAACGGTTTTGCACCCATCGTGGATCATTTTTATCGTGGACCAATGCTCCCATACTAAAGCAATAGGAAATTTGCATCTTCCCCCCAAAAAACTGACCAATATGATGCATCTTGACAATTTCAGGTAAATTTTTAATACAACCAGCCCTTGTCATGCGAAATTATCCATCTGGTTTACAAGTCAGTTTAGCAAGAAGCCCAGTATATAACATTTGATCACCATCACGTAATGATCATATATAGAGTCCTGTATATTAGGCAAGTAAATCATAGGCGACTACCGAGTAGTCATTCTAATAGAGTCCAGTATATTAGGCCAGTAAATCATAGGTGACTACTGAGTACTTGTTCTAATAGAGTCCAGTATATTAGGCCAGTAAATCATAGGTGACTACCGAGTACTTGTTCTAATAGAGTCCAGTATATTAGGCCAGTAATCATAGGCGGCTACCAAGTACTCATTCTAATAGTCCAGTATATTAGGCCAGTAAATCATAGCCGACTACCGAGTACTCGTTCTAAATATTGATACTTTTTAATTTGGTGAGTTTAGGCCGCCAATCAAGCAGTCGTAAGACGGCAAGAATGTGTACCATAAAATTGTGCAATTTTCACGTTAGTGTCTATTATTTTTCCATTTTAGAGAATTGATTTCAACTTTTTCTTGAAATATACCTAATAGAAGTCGTAGAGATTTGGATTTAAACAATTAACAGCCCATATCCTATTAGAATCCTTGGCTACAAATAGGCGATTTCTAGTAACATATATATATATATAACATGAAATATGTTTAGATACTTCTGCTGCTATCGAAAGCAGCTACAACACTTAACATCATAAAAAATAGACACCTTAAAATAAGATCAACAGAATATACTAGAACAATAAAATCCATTAAAAATATCTTGATATCAAAATATAATATAAAATCATATAATATAATTTAATATAAAATAATTTGTGTTAATATATTACATAATTTCATTGGCAAAATACTTGACATGTCAGGCAACAATGAACACTGTGGAGTAAATGCTGAGGACCAGGACACTGAGTGTCTTAAAACATATGCCTACATACTCCATAGCTCAATTCAAAACCTTTTAAAGCGGCCCATACACGATCAATATAGTTGACAATATATTATTGAAAATAAACTGTGTTGGCCACCAATGGCGCAATAATATTGTTCAATATTATCGTCATATGATGATAATATTGAACAATATTATTGCGCCATTGGTGGCCAACACAGTTTATTTTCAATAATATTGTACCGAGCGGCCCATACACGATCAATATAATTGACAATAATATTGTCAATTATGAAAATTGACTTCAGAATGAAATGTTGATCAATATTCTCGATGTGTACCACCAACGACACAATAAAATTGCGTAACCATCAATAAATATCTACCAGGTTTTGATTCCATCAGAATATTGTGCATGTCAACATTTGACCTCAATATTACACACTAACGATCAATAATATATTCATGCTCATATCGACAAACACATGTCAAGACATTTTGGTTTGCTATTCTTTCATGCACCACACTTCACATGCCATTAGACTCACTATGTCGACCCATCACCTGATTCAAATAGGGCAAATAAATAAAATGATATCACTATATACAGAGAATGACGAGCAATAGGAATGTTTAGACGTATTATGACATCATAGCTGACGTATTATGATGTCACAGCACAACATGTTGCGTAATAGTAGTGATTCACAGCAATGTACAAGATAAAGAAAATTATATCAAAATCATCATATATGTTTGAAATAGAGACAAATATAGTGCGCGCGATAAATAGAATCGCAAACCTATGTTCATAAGCAAATGTATGACAATCAAATGTGACATTTACTTTCTGGATTCATATGCAATTATGCGTGAATGATTAAGCGATTAAATCAAAAATCATGATTAATTTTATATCATGAATATAAATGATTCAAAATTAAATAATCGAATAATCGTGAATAATTTCTAATGCATAAAATATCAAAACCTTCCTCGTAATTTACTCTTTAATGCGATCGGTCACAAATATTGACATTTTAACGAATGTATGCCCATCTGCAGGCCAAGAGAAGACTATTTTTGAAAATGTATCACTGTAATGACTGGCTTGATGACCGAGCCAGGCATTCTAGTGACACATTTTCAAAAATAGTCTTGACATACAAATGGACATTGCTAATGACAATTGCAGCTTTCGTCAGTGATATGTCTTTGTTGTTACCACTATATATGGGTAATTTGTATCCAGGCTGATTAATCGATTAATCACGATTATTCTTAAATAATCGATCGTGATCACTCGAAGCAATAATCACACAAGTCTCTGTGCAATATGATGTTTGAGATCCTCTTTATGTTCAGTAATCATACAGTGATGCATTTCTAGCTATACCCCGCCCATGTCCAGCTAAACTACACACACTTTTAATAGGATCTATTTGAAATATTGACAACTGAATTCCCAGAATCTATATTTCCAGCTACAAGTAAACTGTCGAATATTTAGATTTTTGAAACAGCTCTCTGTCGTCTTAGTTTAAAAATAGGCAACAGTATGTTTATTAAACTAACTTAATCAAAGACACAATCTGTACAATTTTGTGACTGGGTTTTCGTGACGGAGCGTTATCATTATGATTGCGACATCAGCTAACATGTGACATATTTTATTACGATGTCAGATACTTGAGTGACAGATCAGATCCCTCTATAGTGTGAGCATCACTAATTGGCCCGCATATCACATTATCTACAGAGTATGCATGTGCATTTGTCTTCAGTTTCTAGCTAGCTGTCAGGAGCATTGATTCACTCCTATGACACATTATGTACAGGAATATACATGTGGTTATCTTCAGTAATACGTGTGTTAGCAGCATTGATTCACTCCTATACCATGTTATCTAGTACATAATCATGTGTTTATCTTGAGTAAGACGCGCGTTCGCAGCATTGATTCACTTCTATATCATGTTATCTAGTACATAATCATGTGTTTATCTTCAGTAAGACGCATGTTAGCAGCATTGATTCACACCAATATCATGTTATCGACATAATCATGTGTTTATCTTCAGTAAGACGCATGTTAGCAGCATTGATTCACTCCTATACCATGTTATCTAGTACATAATCATGTGTTTATCTTGAGTAAGACGCGTGTTAGCAGCATTGATTCACTCCTATATCATGTTATCTACATAATCATGTGTTTATCTTGAGTAAGGCGCATGTTAGCAGCATTGATTCACTCCTATATCATATTATCTACATAATCATGTGTTTATCTTCAGTAAGACGTGTGTTAGCAGCATTGATTCACTCCTATATCATATTATCTACATAATCATGTGTTTATCTTCAGTAAGACGCGTGTTAGCAGCATTGATTCACTCCTATATCATATTATCTACATAATCATGTGTTTATCTTCAGTAATACGTGTGTTAGCAGCATTGATTCACTCCTATATCATGTTATCTACATAATCAGGTGTTTATCTCCAGTAAGACGCGTGTTACCAGCATTGATTCACTCCTATACCATGTTATCTAGTACATAATCATGTGTTTATCTTCAGTAAGACGCGTGTTAGCAGCATTGATTCACTCCTATATCATGTTATCTACATAATCATGTGTTTATCTTGAGTAAGGCGCATGTTAGCAGCATTGATTCACTTCTATATCATATTATCTACATAATCATGTGTTTATCTTCAGTAAGACGCGTGTTAGCAGCATTGATTCACTCCTATACCATGTTATCTACATAATCATGTGTTTATCTTCAGTAAGACGCATGTTAGCAGCATTGATTCACTCCTATATCATATTATCTAGTACATAATCATGTGTTTATCTTCAGTAATACGTGTGTTAGCAGCATTGATTCACTCCTATATCATATTATCTAGTACATAATCATGTGTTTATCTTCAGTAAGACGCGTGTTAGCAGCATTGATTCACTCCTATACCATGTTATCTAGTACATAATCATGTGTTTATCTTCAGTAATACGTGTGTTAGCAGCATTGATTCACTCCTATATCATGTTATCTACATAATCATGTGTTTATCTTGAGTAAGGCGCATGTTAGCAGCATTGATTCACTTCTATATCATATTATCTAGTACATAATCATGTGTTTATCTTGAGTAAGACGCGTGTTAGCAGCATTGATTCACTCCTATATCATGTTATCTAGTACATAATCATGTGTTTATTTTGAGTAATACGTGTGTTAGCAGCATTGATTCACTCCTATATCATGTTATCTAGTACATAATCATGTGTTTATTTTGAGTAATACGCGTGTTAGCAGCATTGATTCACTCCTATATCATATTATCTAGTACATAATCATGTGTTTATCTTGAGTAAGACGCGTATTAGCAGCATTGATTCACTCCTATATCATGTTATCTACATAATCATGTGTTTATCTTGAGTAAGGCGCATGTTAGCAGCATTGATTCACTTCTATATCATATTATCTAGTACATAATCATGTGTTTATCTTGAGTAAGGCGCATGTTAGCAGCATTGATTCACTCCTATATCATATTATCTAGTACATAATCATGTGTTTATCTTGAGTAAGATGCGTATTAGCAGCATTGATTCACTCCTATATCATATTATCTACATAATCATGTGTTTATCTTGAGTAAGACGCGTGTTAGCAGCATTGATTCACTCCTATATCATGTTATCTAGTACATAATCATGTGTTTATCTTGAGTAAGACGCGCGTTCGCAGCATTGATTCACTTCTATATCATGTTATCTAGTACATAATCATGTGTTTATCTTCAGTAAGACGCATGTTAGCAGCATTGATTCACACCAATATCATGTTATCGACATAATCATGTGTTTATCTTGAGTAAGACGCGTGTTAGCAGCATTGATTCACTCCTATATCATGTTATCTACATAATCATGTGTTTATCTTGAGTAAGGCGCATGTTAGCAGCATTGATTCACTCCTATATCATATTATCTACATAATCATGTGTTTATCTTCAGTAAGACGTGTGTTAGCAGCATTGATTCACTCCTATATCATATTATCTACATAATCATGTGTTTATCTTCAGTAAGACGCGTGTTAGCAGCATTGATTCACTCCTATATCATATTATCTACATAATCATGTGTTTATCTTCAGTAATACGTGTGTTAGCAGCATTGATTCACTCCTATATCATGTTATCTACATAATCAGGTGTTTATCTCCAGTAAGACGCGTGTTACCAGCATTGATTCACTCCTATACCATGTTATCTAGTACATAATCATGTGTTTATCTTCAGTAAGACGCGTGTTAGCAGCATTGATTCACTCCTATATCATGTTATCTACATAATCATGTGTTTATCTTGAGTAAGGCGCATGTTAGCAGCATTGATTCACTTCTATATCATATTATCTACATAATCATGTGTTTATCTTCAGTAAGACGCGTGTTAGCAGCATTGATTCACTCCTATACCATGTTATCTACATAATCATGTGTTTATCTTCAGTAAGACGCATGTTAGCAGCATTGATTCACTCCTATATCATATTATCTAGTACATAATCATGTGTTTATCTTCAGTAATACGTGTGTTAGCAGCATTGATTCACTCCTATATCATATTATCTAGTACATAATCATGTGTTTATCTTCAGTAAGACGCGTGTTAGCAGCATTGATTCACTCCTATACCATGTTATCTAGTACATAATCATGTGTTTATCTTCAGTAATACGTGTGTTAGCAGCATTGATTCACTCCTATATCATGTTATCTACATAATCATGTGTTTATCTTGAGTAAGGCGCATGTTAGCAGCATTGATTCACTTCTATATCATATTATCTAGTACATAATCATGTGTTTATCTTGAGTAAGACGCGTGTTAGCAGCATTGATTCACTCCTATATCATGTTATCTAGTACATAATCATGTGTTTATTTTGAGTAATACGTGTGTTAGCAGCATTGATTCACTCCTATATCATGTTATCTAGTACATAATCATGTGTTTATTTTGAGTAATACGCGTGTTAGCAGCATTGATTCACTCCTATATCATATTATCTAGTACATAATCATGTGTTTATCTTGAGTAAGACGCGTATTAGCAGCATTGATTCACTCCTATATCATGTTATCTACATAATCATGTGTTTATCTTGAGTAAGGCGCATGTTAGCAGCATTGATTCACTTCTATATCATATTATCTAGTACATAATCATGTGTTTATCTTGAGTAAGGCGCATGTTAGCAGCATTGATTCACTCCTATATCATATTATCTAGTACATAATCATGTGTTTATCTTGAGTAAGATGCGTATTAGCAGCATTGATTCACTCCTATATCATATTATCTACATAATCATGTGTTTATCTTGAGTAAGACGCGTGTTAGCAGCATTGATTCACTCCTATATCATGTTATCTAGTACATAATCATGTGTTTATCTTGAGTAAGACGCGTATTAGCAGCATTGATTCACTCCTATATCATGTTATCTAGTACATAATCATGTGTTTATCTTGAGTAAGACGCGTTTTAGCAGCATTGATTCACTCCTATATCAAGACTAATGATCAAATCAGATGAAATAAGGATTCTGCACTGATTGAGAGAAATGCTCGTTTACATGACAAGACAAATTTGGAAAAGCTGATGCTTAATTAACAGATCCAATCATTTCAGTGCTAAATTTTCAAAAAGATTTCACTTGGCCTGGAAATGGACATTAAGCAAAAAGTATAATTTTCTTGACCATTAACCCCTTTCATGACGAAACCGGTCACTAGTGGTCTTAAGGAATGTCCATTTGCAGGCCAAGAGACTACTCTTTGAAAATTTACCACTGGAATGACGGCCTCGGTAACTGAGCCATTCATTCCAGTCGTAAATTCCCAAAAAGTAGTCTTGGCCTGCAAATGGACATTATATAAGCAAATAGTTAGATTTCCTTGAGAGAATTTAGCCATGACAGAGTTAAACAATTAATTTACACTCCTGCTACTACTACTGCTGCTACTACTGCTACTACTGCTGCTGCTACTACTACTGCTACTACTACTGCTGCTACTACTACTACTGCTGCTGCTGCTGCTGCTACTACTGTTGCTGCTGCTCAGTTCAACAGCAGAACATCATGTTAAACTTTTTTCAAAATATTCATTTATATACTTAGCTAATTTAGTCACATTTCTTGGTTTTCTTAATAAAACGCGTTAAGTAACATTCTTACTCTAGAACGTAATTAGGAAATTATTATTAATTAAGAGACAAATGCACTATTAGGTCTATGTATCAGAATTTGAGTACCATATGCCTAATAGGTCTATGTATCAGAATTTGAGTACCATATGCCTAATAGGTCTATGTATCAGAATTTGAGTACCATATGCCTAATAGGTCTATGTATCAGAATTTGAGTACCATATGCGTAATAGGTCTATGTATCAGAATTTGAGTACCATATGCCTAATAGGTCTATGTATCAGAATTTGATTACCATATGCCTAATGGTTTAGAATACTTGAAACCAAAACATCACCTTTGTTCATTAAATCTAGCAAAATGCAGAACATAGTTTGAAACAGTGAAAATACCAGTATGAAAGCTATAAATGCATTGTAGTAGTTGTGTAAGTATATTAATAATAAATATACTCCTGATAGTTTGGCTGTAACCTAAATTTAAAACAGATAAGAAGAAAAATGGCCGCTAAAACTAGGACACCTATGACACGCTCTTATACATGTTTTAACATGTCAGCTAAAAATAAATGTTTCAACTAAAGGCGGTTAGCCTTTTAAATGAGGTAAGAAATAGTTTGTTGACTATCGATGTTGTTACATCGAGCCTTGATGCAGAATAGATAATGAGACGTGTTTTATAAACTTGTTTCATCATCTTTACTATTGATTAATGATGACTCAGAGTCAGATTTCCTGATAGCCATCTGCTTAAACAGCTGTTGATTAAAGGTTTTAGGACTTTGAACAGTACTAGCATGACTACTAGAGGGAGATAAGATATGAGGCAGCGGGGTCGTGGGACTGTTCTCACTACTAGCAGTTCCAGACACTGTCCTAGTTACGCTACTAGCCGTTAGCCTGGAAGAAGATGGATCAACAGTAGATATGCTTTGTTTTATAGTCTGTGGCATCATGTTTTTTATACTTTGTGTGGGTGATGACGGGTCCTTTGTTAACACTTCTGGCAATGGCTCCACCTGGTTTTTAGTCACTTTCTTAGCAGTACTGATTGAGATTGCCGGTTTAGCGCTGGAATCAGCACTGATGATATGTTTAGATTGGTCAGATTTGGTGTGTATTTTCTGAACTTGTGATGTCTTGTTTAGATCAATGTCTTTCTCCCATGCTAGTTGTTCCACGGCGGATGACAACACACTCTGTGGGTCAAAGAAGCTATAAGCATCAGTGCACATATCAATCTCGCGATTTGGAGAGCGTGAATAGCTGCGTCTTCGCTCAGGATGATGAATTTCAAGTGTCATCTTACGCCCAGTTCTCTTCTGCTCCCGAAGTTGGAGAATGACCTCTTTGCCAAGGAACTGAAAGAAAAAACAAAGTGTCTCATAACTTCATATGTCTGTGATTCACAAGATGCATTCTAGAAAAGCACATGAGATAATAGACCGCTCAGTCTCCTGTGATATTAACATGACCTCAATTGTTAGGTGCATAGAGGTCCTTATGTCACACTTAAATTGAGCTATAATCAGGTGACATGGTCAGACACAAACACGATACGATAAAGTCCTTACATTACAACACAAACGCTATTGAACATTTTGACACAAATGCATGGCTTAAAGCAGCAACAAATTAAGTGTTAAACATTTTAGTCATACATTGTAAGATGTTTGATGTTTAATTGTCATACTCGAAGCTGAGTGATCACACGCACGCACACTGAAGGGGCTACAGGCTCTTCACATAACATCACATGCACGCACACAATGAAGGAGCTACAGGCTTTTCACCATAACTTTTCTTGTGACATCACACAGGTGATGTAGCAGCTACAGGAGGGCATCACACAAGGTTCTTAAGGAGCTACAGGGTGGCACCACACCGGTGCTGTAGCAGCTACAGAAGGGCACCGTACTGGTGCTGCAGCAGCTACAGGGTGGCATCACAAAAGTGCTGAAGGAGCTACAGGGTGGCATCACACAGACACTGAAGGAGCTACATGTGGCATTACACAGACACTGAAGGAGCCACAGGGTGGTATCACACACACTGAAGGAGCTACATGTGGCATTACACAGACACTGAAGGAGCCACAGGGTGGTATCACACACACTGAAGGAGCTACAGGTGGCATTACACAGACACTGAAGGAGCCACAGGGTGGCATCACACAGACACTGAAGGAGCCACAGGGTGGCATCACACAGACACTGAAGGAGCCACAGGGTGGCATCACACAGCCACTGAAGGCACTACAAGGTGGCATCACTCAGACACTAAAGGAGCTACAGGGTGCATCACACAGACACTGCAGGAGCTACAGGGTGGTATCGCACATACACTGAAGGAGCCACAGGGTGGCATCACACAGCCACTGAAGGCACTACAAGGTGGCATCACACAGACACTAAAGGAGCTACAAGGTGGCATCACACAGACACTGAAGGAGCTACAGGGTGGTATCGCACATACACTGAAGGAGCTACAGGGTGGCATCGCACAGACACTGAAGGAGCTACAGGGTGGTATCACAGACACTGAAGGCGCTACAGGGTACCATCACAAGACACTGAAGGAGCCACAGGATGGCATCACACAGACACTGAAGGAGCCCCGTGACTCAGCCCCATGATCAGTCGGGAAACACTTCCATGACAAAAACTATAAACACTTGGAAAAGACAAGCTTTCAAGTGAGCTAGTGGTGGCCCTGCCTAAACATACATGATACATGTAGTAATTGACAAAGAAGAAAAGATGAAAATAAATGGCTCGAGGACCATAGTGCTCACCTAGCCAATGAGGAACTGTAAACATGTTTACATTAATTAATGTACAACAAGTGGTCCTTGGCCTTATTGAGCAATGAGTCAAGTATCATTGACACGATTTACCAACAAAGTAAGCATAACTGATGCCACTGACCAACAAGAGCACAGGTTCCTGACATTATTGACCAAAGATGTGTTTTACAGACAATTGACCAATGGATAAAGCACCCTTGATCAATGTGGCAAGTGTAACTGATGCCATGGACAAATGGGTTGATTAAAACATATTTTTATTGTTCTAAGAGACAATTGGGATTGAGTCACAAGTTGTTTACAACTTAGTTACGACTCGCTCCCTACAAATAGGTCAAGGGTCCTTGGCATTATTGACAAATGAGACAATCATATCTAACATTCAATTGGCTCATGGAGCACACATAATAAATGACATTTACAAATGGGACAATGGTCACAGGCAAAGATTGGAGAGGAAATGCAAGAATATTGGCACAATTGTCTCGATGAACACCTTCCCTGCCTCAAAAGACTACAGATTCTGCACTTTTATGAGTGTCAGCAGGCAGAAGAAACAGCAGAACATCTCTTGCAGCACTGCCAGCGATATGAACAGGCTAGGAGAAGCTTCTGGCCTATTGAAGTATTATTTGAAGAGAAGATCAGAGGAGACAGAGACAGTTTTATGACGACTGCAGCTTTCATGCACCAAATAAGGAAAACCGTCTAAGATTACTGACATGAGAAAGATGAATGCAACAAGAAGAATATTAGTGTCTGACATTATTGACCAACAGAAAAAGTACCATTGACCAATGTGGCAGCCATCCCTGACACTACTGTCAAATGGTTCAAGTGCATTAACAACGCCATTTACTAATGGGACAAATGGTCACAGTAAAAAATCTGGATGAGGAAATGCAAGAATATTGGCATCATTGACATTATTTACCAACAGGAAAAGTACCATTGACCAATGGGGCAGCCATAACTGACATTAATGACTCGGCAGATGACATTTACCAACATGACAATGGTCACAGTAAAAAATGGGGATGAAGAAATGCAAGAATATTGGTGTCATTGACATTATTGACAAATGGGAAAAGTAACATTGATTGATGGGGCAGCCATTCCTGACACTGTTGACCAATGGTTCAAGTGCGACTACACTGACATTTACCAATGGGCAGTGGTGATGTCACATTAAAAAATTTGGAGGATGAAATGCAAGAACATTGGCATGATTGGCCAACGGGAAAGATACCATTGATCAATGGGACAGCCATCGCTGATACTATTATCAAATGGAAATGTACTAAAGGAACATTTGTGACAAATCTTCTTTTAATCCCTTAACCATTCACGAAATGTGACAGATTATTTTTCCCATAGGGTTCATTAGTTAAAAACGCCTTAACCCATAGCACACTGATGTCAATATTCTATCATTTACGGTGTCAGTAGCAAAGAAACTAATGTATATTTTTCAACAATTTTGGTGGAAGATGTTGCTGTCTACGACAGCACCATCTTCCACCAAATTGGTTGAAAAATAAACACCAGTTCATCTTTTACTTTAATTTGAAAATGTAAAATTTTGACATCAGAGTGGTAAGGCTTAAAGAGCCAGAGTTATGGCCCTTATCTTAAGTCGTGGTCTCTTCATATTCATAGGGCAAGTAGATATTGCCTGAAGGAACATATCTGATAAAGTTTATTTTAATCCATCAACAACTGATGCAACAAATCTTTTAACCATAGGGTCGATTTGCTTCAAAAATCATAACGAACCAGAGTTATGGCTCATATTTAGAGATGCAGCCTCTATTATATTCATAGTCCAAATAGATATTTGACTGAAGGAACGTATCTGCTAAATTTTTAATCATCAACAATTGACAAAACACATGTATTTTCACCATAGGGGTCAATACTTAAAAGCTACTTAATGAACCAGAGTTAAGGCCCCTGTTTAAGGGTCTGGGCAACTCATATTCATAGCGCAAATAGATGTTGTATAAAGGAACATATCTGCCAAATTTAATTTTAATCCATCGATATATGAAACGTGCCACAATTGTTGACAAACAACAGACAGACAGACAGAGAAAATGTGATTGTATAAGCAGCTAACCCGCAAAATTAGAAACATCATCGTGTCTGGTTAAAGAAGGACTGTCATTTGCGCCTAAAAGGCAGCTGGTTACATTACCTTCCAATTGCGCACAGCTCCTTTCTTCTGAGTCGCCAAAGTTTTGTTCGTATTCTTCACCACCATAAGTCCTCGTCTATCGTCAGCTTCGGCCGTGTTTGAGTAGTCGCCATGTTTGCTAACCTCGGTCATCTTTATAGAGTACCTCTGCTGATACATGTCCAGATTCTTGTGCATGAACTCACGCTCCAGGATAATCACGATCTTGGCCCACTTCAATAACATCAAGACAAGCCAATAAGTAGAAACTCATAATCCATAAACTTTGTGATGATTATGATGATGATGGTGGTGCTTATGGCAGTGATGATGATGATGGTGATGATGATGAGAGTGATGTGGTGGTGCTTGTAGCAGTGGTGATGATGGTGCTTATAACAGTGATGGTGGTGGTGGTGATGATGGTGCTTATGACAGTGGTGATGATGATAATGGTGGTGGTGGTGCTTATGGCAATGATGATATTATAGATATTAATTTTTCATATGAAAATTCTATCACCATAAACTATATTCTGTATCAATGAGAAAGACTGTTCAAACTGATCTGCTATAGTGATCAGCTTACTAAGCCTCAATGACAGAATCTAATATTGTCACTCACGATGCATCAAAGCCTCAATGACAGAATATAATGTCACTCGTGATGCATCAAAGCGTACCAATGGAGGATTCCCGTTTATCCATCAATCATATGACGTCATAACCAACTATGTGATGTGTAGGCTGATGTCATAAGCAATTATGTCATGAATGACATAGCTAAGATCGTCATGAAGCATAATTGTTGACGAACTATGCGTTGTACGAAATGTATATCTGTACTATTTAATAAACGTGCAGCAACAGCACCCAGTCAAATTAGTTTCAAAATACTCAACAGCTTACCTGTATAGTTTTCTGGAAATTGAGATTCAGAGAGTGCAGGGATCAATTGATCCCAACATGGGCAAAGCATGGGTGAAGCTTAGCTAAAGAGGGGTGGGGCATAGCTGAAACTGACTTCCTCAATTGGACATGAATGTAGTTTATCACTCCTAACACCGAATAGCACAAGTAAGATTAAAATTGACACACGCACGCACGCACACACATCCTGGTTCCCCCCCCCCCCACATACGCACGCATGCTCAGGCACACACACACACACACACACACACACACACAAAACCTGTTTCCCCCCCCCCCTCCCACACACACGCACGCACACACTGGCCCACCCCCAAACCACACACACTAATACACACAGATATACATGTACACACAAAGGCATGAACAGAGCTACACAGACATGCACGCACGCAGAGATTCTCATAATCATGGTACATATTATGTGATAGCGCTCGCTGTCCATCCGTCCGTCTGTCTGATTCTTGTCCGGAGCAGATCTCGAAGAGTTTTAAACCTACACGTACACATTTTTTTCAGCAGATATATTACCTATAGATGAAGTGTCATGATTTCGATTCGGCAAACTCCTCCCATATTCGTTAGAGTTATCTCCCTTGAAAGCTTAAAATTTGTCAAAATTTTCTTGTCCGGGACAGATCTCGAAGAGTTTTGAACCTACTCTCACAATTTTTTTCCCAGAAGATGTGTTATGTATAGGCGAAGTGTCATGATTTCAGTTTGGCAAGATCTGCCCATATTCTCCAGAGTTATCTCCCTTAAAAGATTAAATATTTGTCAAAATTGTCTTGTCCAGGCCAAATCTCGAAGAGTTTTGAACCCACACTCACAAATTTTTTTTCATAAGATGTGGTACGTATAGCCGAAGTGTCATGATTTTGTTTTGGCATGATCCGCCCATATTCGCGGGAGTCATGATTTCATTTCGGCAAAATCCTTGTATATTCGCGGGAGTTATCTCCCTTGAATGATTCAAATTTGTCCAAGATCTCGAAGAGTTGAACCTACACTCGCAATTTTTTTTCCGGCAGATGTGTTAGGTATAGACGAAGTGTCAAGATTTCCTTTCTGCAAAATCCCCCCCATAATTGCCGGAGTTATCTCCCTTGAAATACAAAATTTGTCAAAGTTTTCTTGTTTTCATTGGATCTAATATGGATAGATGAAGGGCAAAATCTGCCCATATTTGCCAAAGTTATCTTTCTTGAAAGATTAAAATTTGTCAACATTTTCTTGTCCGGTCCAGATCTCGAACAGTTTTGAACCTACACTCACAATTTTTTATTTATCAGGTGTTTTAGAGATAGATGAAGTGTCATAATTTTCGTTTCAGGAAAATCCACCCATATTTTCCAGAGTTACCTTAAAAGATTAAAATTCATCAAAATTGTCTTCAAATGCAAATGTTAAGACTTTCAAGACTTTTAGTGATGTCTTTGCAGTGAATTCCAAATGTGTACCTAATAGAAGTCCCCCTACCCCCCCCCCCCACTTTTTTTTTTTAGAGAATTATCAAAGACAAACTTCACATAATTTATCATTCCTCAAACAAATATGCCTGTGGGTATATGTTGAGTTTCACTAAAACTCTTGTTAGGGTATATAATCCCAAAATTGTGGCTTGGGACCTCAACAAGTAGTGGCAGTATCTTCTATGATTCCTTAGTATCTATTTGCTTACCAAGCCGACTGTGGTGGTCCCAAACTGAGACATGTGGGTTACCAAGCCGACTGTGGTGGTCCCAAACGTGAGTTACCAAGCTGACTGTGGTGGATTCAGGGTGTGTGGTCTCTGACACCCACAAATTTAGGTACCATAAGAAACACTGTACACAGACTAACATATAGGTACACTCAGACATGCATACCAGTATAAGCGCACGACACACATGCAACACATACACGTACATGCACACGAACACACACATTTTTATGCACGATGATTGATACCTGTTTCTTCCATTCTTTTTCTGATTTTGCTATTATTTGTTGGTACGTGTTTCCCATCATGGCAATCAACATGTTCAACAGCAGGATAGGTACAAGTACCATGAAGATAGCAAACACAAGCTTAGTCAGGAAGGAATGCCGCGTATAGTCAAACTCCTCATACTGAAAACATACAGGAGCAATGATTCATGATGCAGGGGACCACTACAGCTACAAAATAACTTAACATGTTTCCAAAACAAAACTAGTTTTACTGACGCAGTGCTTTACAAATGATACCACCCCCCCCCCCCCCCCCCCCCCCCCACCCCCCCCCCACCCCCCCCCTCGCTGAACCCTGCCTTTCGATGAACGCATGAACTTAATCTTGAATGTAGGTGAACCATGAATTGATACTAATTACAAGTAGAGTGCATCCATACACCAACATCGGTTAGTGTATAGAAAACACACTTAAAACTAGTCTAGAAAATAATTTTTTATCATACTCCGTGAACAGTGAAAAGTAGGTCAGGTGGAACTGATGGACACACACCAGTTTCCTACAATGCATCCACACACCAAGGTTGGTTACTGTACACAAAAAACCTCTTGAAACTACAGCCTGTACAAAGATAATCTATGATGTTCAGCAAACCATGAAAAGTAGGTCACACTGGCCAACTTTTGCTACAGGACAGTGAGGGCACACCTTTAGGTATGGGTACATTTATATACCAAGTTTGGTTACTGTATACAAATGAGAGGCCTAAGGCCTTCCCCCGCTTGAGCCTCCCTGTAAATTGAGCCCTGGGATTTCAAAAAGTTAACCCTTTAATGGTCAAGCCGGCCAAAACTGGCTCTGCAGTGGTCTTCGGGAATGTCCATTTGCAAGCTAAGTGAAGAGTATTTTTGGAAAGTTATCACTGGAATGACTGGCTCGATAACTGAAGCAGACATTGTAGTGATGAATTTCCAAAAATAGTCTTCTCTTGGACATTCGATAAACAAATAATTTTCTTGAGCGAATTCGACCATCAAAGAGTTAAATGATTAATTAAGAGTCTGTTCTAACTCACTCTAAACTCGCCGAGCGTCATCTGAAACATCGTCATAACTGTCCCGGGTATCGTCAGAAAGCTGGTCACACTCGGATCCTCCAAATTACGGAACAGAAAAAAGAAACCTACACGGAAATTAAAAGATTATTAACCATTAACACTCATATCAGCCAAAAATGGCTTCTGCAGTGGCCTTGAGAAATGTCCATCTGCAGATGAAGAGAAGACTATATTCCAGTATGGCTCAGAAATAACTTTAATTGCTTAACAAAATAATAAAACGTACTGCTAAATATTGTGAACATAATTGGCTACGGCTGCAATATTTTCCAATCCAATTTTGTTTAAATATTCAACAGAACATTTCTTACATGTTCAAAATTGTACTAACTAACATGTTACTGTTTGTATTTTTGAAACAAATTACGTCATTTCTGAGCTGGATTGTGTGTAAACAATAACCACTAAAACTACAAACAAACAATACAAACAAACGTTTATATGTTATATGTTTATAGAAACAAACTTTTGCTAAGTCATCAAAAAAAGATATTGGATTTATTAACATAAAATTTCAATATATATTCGCCACTTTATGGAAGCCAGCATTTCAAACAATCGGTATATCGCAGACATCAATCTCCTACAAACGAGGTTATGATCTGTTATACGCATGGATATCGTATATACTGGCTAGATTGCTCATGATATATGCAGCTGATTGTCTGCATCATCCAGTCAGCGAATACCCACCTGGTCATGTGTAATTGCGATATACTGAACTCGCGTCACCGGCAGTTGTGACAACTCGCCCCATAGAGAGGGTATACGCATGCGCCATCTATCCAGTATATACAATAATCTATGGTTAGGTCCTGGCTCAGATGAAAGCTATCTCTATAAGCAGCCCCCCCCCCCCCCCCCCTCAAGATGCTCACAATTAAATAAGCGCCCTGGTGCTTAACAGCATTTACAGTAAAGGACTAGTTTTTATATTGCAGCAAATATGGGATATGAATATAAATTAGAGACAGCCGTCTATAATGGGCATCAGGTGCGCAATGAACGCATTGTCACTAACGAGAGACAGTCACATTTCAATGCAGCTCATTTGAGCTGCAATCACATAATTGGAGGGTTATCCAAATGGGCATGTCACAAAGCATTATACTACTAAACAAGAGCTTTGCAAATGGCGCACAATACCATGCCATGATGACAAACCAATGAATGAGAGCGATCACAAAATAGAGATTTCTTCCTGATAGGGATGGGCAGTTTGGCCTAAAGCAAAACCGGTGACGGTATCACTAATTAAACCTGCTTAACCGAAATACCGGTTTACGGGGCTGGAATGATCGAAAATAATTTGAAACATGAAAATATGCCGTTTTCATCAGCTCCAGTACATGTATTTTGCGATTTGACAACTGATGTAAATTGGCATGAAATTAGAACGGTAACTACATACGACTGTTCGCGTTGACGCTATTGTAGCTCGTGGGGGTACGTGCTGGTCCGCCGATAAATATCCGCCCATTGCACCGCAAGTTCGCGATGACCGGGATGGCTGTTTAGCTGCAGATCTCGGGGTTGCGGATCCCGTATGACATCTCTCCGCGGTGTACAAAAACCAACCTCTAGAGCTGGTGGAACACTGATGTTCCAGTGGGGCCGTGCGACCATTGCCGCTGAGATTGAACCACACGGTGTCGTCCCAACTATTTGTGTCACCAGTGTGTCTGTCTATCCATACTAATTTAGAGAATGGAACAATTAGAATAATATACTAGAATATAAATAAGTACTATACAAACAAGGTGAATTGTTTGACAGTAAAATGAGCACAATAATACACAATATAGAGCTAGCTGGTGTCCTTTCTACGTGGTGTCACCGGAGGTACCACACAGATCCTTGAATCTGCAGAGATATCCCCGCAAGAGAAGCATCCGCATAACAGATCACTGAGTAACTTAATATAAGTTAATATACCCCTAACATACACAGAGAGAACAATGTTGCTGCGAGAGGAAAGTGCCTTGTGCGGGCCTCCGTCACCAAATATTTCATGATGGTGCGAGAGGAAGGTGCCTCACGCAGGCCTCCGTCACAGGAATTCTTGCTGTTGCGAGAGGAAAGTGCCTCACGTGGGCCTCCATCACAGGAAAATGCCTTCAACGCCGAAGTGGGGGAAAAGAGTTGGCAAAAAGGGCCACTCTTTTGTTCATCAGAAAATGTGCTGAAAAATCTTAGTGAAGCCATAATTAACGTGATGCGTACTGGTTTACGTGAAGGCGGAC